>CATIWM010508320.1:0-13776 GCA_949671775.1 Mallotus repandus
CCTTAATTCTATTCACTTAAATCTAATTCAATTTTAATAAAAAAAACCTTATTATCTCTATAACCATTGATTTTAATTACTTACCCAATTGAAACCCTAATTGCTAATCAATTAATTAAAATAAAATCTACAACACATATATAGGATTTCACTACTCCCACTATTGGAGCTATTACAATAATCTACTAAAAAATTAAATTAAAATAATAATACAACCCATAAAACAAAATAAATACAAAAACAACACAATGTAAAATAATAATAAGAAAACTATGTAAAATTTCACAGGGATTTGGCATTCCATGGATCTTCATGGGTTTTCTCGATTCAACCATGTGTTCATCCCCACAAACATGCAACAAAATTAAAAAAGAGGTTAGAATGAATAAAAAATGAAGAAAATTAAATAAAATAATAAAATCAAATAAAAAGAAAATGAGAAAGAAGATGTATGAGAATTGATGCAGTATTTATTTGCTCCTCAGAGTGGTGTGAATCACTGTTGCTTTGAATAAATCTTCAATGGTTGAACTTTTTCCTTCTCAAAAGGGCTACTGCGCTTTTAAAACAATACATAAAAGAGAATTTTTTTTTCTGTGTACATAGGTGTGTGTGTTGTGTCTCCAAAAAAGGTTTTTTTTTTTTACAAGAGGGTTAAGTTGGGTTTATATAGAAAAATCCTAGCTAAAAGACATATTCTCTTGTAAGTTACAGGAGATAAAGTTTTGGTTTAAACATGACTTTTATTTTTAGAAAAATCCAAATAAATCCTAGAAAAAGGATTTATCACATCATTCCACCAATCAAAAATTAAAAAAAAATTATTTATTGAAAAAGAAAAAGAAAATAAAAAATACAGATAGACGCAATCGGAAGAACACAATCCCGATTGGGATTATGTATTTCCGATCAGAAATACATAATTCTGATCGAAACTATGCATTTCCAACTGGAAATGTATAATTCCAGTCGAAATTACATATTTTCGACCAGAAATGTGTAATTCCGGTCGGAATTACATATTTTAGACCAAAAATGTGTAATTTCGATCGTTCATTAATTTTTTTTAACTTTTAATTACAAAAAGACCCCTAAAAGAAATAAAATCTAACAAATTAAGTCCTTTAAAAACCAATTAAATCCCCTTGAAAATGCATCTAAATCTTTTAATATTTCAAACTTCAAATATTGAAGATCTATTTATAATATTTTCATTATCAGAGTCCTCTGTCACATCCATGCTCTAGTCATCCCGAAATTGAGTGCTTATAGGATGTAAAAGATCAAGATCAATGTCAAAGAATTTATCTAATTTTGTAACAATTCCACCAACACAAATAGTACCAATGGCACTATCACTAATTAGCCATAAACGCCATTGAACAAAGCGGCCTAAGGCAATGAGTTCTTTGTGAACATACAATAAAGAATGAAAAGTGCATCTATAGAGAGTGCTTCATTTAGCATGAATCTACCATTAATAGAATAGGTAAGAAAATGATAAGCATAACGTAGAGTTTTGGATTTGATGTGAGAGGCTTTGGTATGGCCGGCAGAGAAATTTGGTGCATTTGGAGCTTTAATTTCATTCCAAAAAGTCCAAGGTTGCCAATTTACTTTAACTTGAACATGGCCTTCATAGAGAAACCGAAGAGTGAATTAAACTCTTGGCTTGTCATGAAACGATCTCTCCTTCCTAATTTGAAATGCATAGAGAAGTATGGATTGGCATCATCAAAAGTTCCAGAGCGAAGAGTGTAGGAGGAGAGAAATTCCACAATCAAAGATTGATAGGAATGTAGAGGGGAGAAAGCAAAATCAAATAAACTAACACTTACAAGAAGATCTTTCACCTCATTATAGCAACCAAGCTTCTTGAGTGTGTCTTCAAGCATAAATCTTGAAGGAATATAACTTCTCTTTTAGAATTGAGAAACTCTCTTTTTGAATTCTTAAGAAGAGTAAAAAAAAGGAGAATGTCTTTTTCTTGGTTTTTCCTTCTTAGAGGCTTGCTCTTTACAAGAAAAAGAAGGGACATGAGTTGCTTTCTTGGGAGCCATTTGAAAACTTAAAGGTAGAGGCTAAAGAGGAGAGAGAAGTGTAGAGAATTGAAAGAGATATAAAAGTATTTATAGAGAAAAAATTAAGGTTAAAAACCATTCAAAATTCAAATTTGAATCAAATGGGAACCTAAAAATTCGTTCCTAATTTTATTGGAAGTCAAAAAGGTGTAAGGAATCATTCCTTACGCTGTCAAGATGTAAATCCCGATCAGGACAGCAGCCATCCCGGTCGGGACATTCAGTCCTGAGCCTGATCCCGGTTGGGACCTCAGACCGGGAACTATTCTGTTTCTCAAAATAGAAATGAACCGAACAAAGTCCCGGGTGGGACGAATTCCCTGACAAACCAAAAAGTTTTAATTTTTACAATTAAGTCCTTTTGATTAATTGCACAAAATTTTGAATTTAATTGAAGTTTTTAAGAAATATTAAATGAGAATTTGAATCATCATCATTTAATGAGGAATAATTTTGCTTAATCAAAATAATTAATTATTTGAATAATTAATTATGAATTTAGCCAAATAGGAATAATTTTGAAAAACATAAACGAATAATTTTTTAAAATTATCATCTTACAAATATAATAAGATCAAAATCAAAATCATTTAATTCTCAATACATATGACAAGCACAACATGATTTCACATGTAAATAGGTTTAATCATCAATAAATAACTAGAATAAGATATTAAAAATATACCAAACATAAATAGTCGACTAGGAACTTAAAACAATACATTCAAGACAAACATGTACCATCTATCATTCCTAATTCATGTTTGATAAAATTCAATCTCTCTTCATTAAGAGTTTTGGTGAAAATATCTGCAAGTTGATTATTTGTATCAACAAATTCAAGTGATAAATCTCCAATTTGAACATGATCACGTAAGAAATGATGTCTAATGTCTATATGCTTAGTTCTAGAATGCTGAATAGGATTCTTGCCAAGGTTGATAGCACTTGTATTATCATATTTGATTAGAATTAGATCAATGTGAATGCCATAGTCCATCAATTTTTGTTTTTGCCACAAGACTTATGAGCAACATAAAATGCTTCTGCAGTGGACAAGGCAACCGAAACTTGTTTCTTAGTAAACCAAGAAACTAAACATTGTCCTAAAACTTGACAAGTTCTGGAAGTGCTCTTTCTATCTAGTAAACTATCGGCAAAGTCCGCATCTGAATAACTAATCAAGTCAAAGGATGAACTCTCAGGATACCAAAGTCCTAAATGCAAACTTCCACTTAAATATTTGAAATTTTTTTTATAGCATTCAAATGAGACTCTCTAGGACTAAATTGAAACTTAGTACACAAGCAAGTAGCAAACATCATATCAGGTCTACTAGCAGTTAAATAAAGAAGGGATCCGATTATACCTCTAAATCGCTTTTCATCAACCAGCTTGCCATTCTCATCCTTGTTGAGTTTGGTTGTGGTAGTCATTGGAGTTTTGCTTGATTTGACTCCACCCATGCCAAACCTCTTGAGAATGTCTCTAGCATACTTGGTTTGATTGATGAAAATCCCATCTTTGGATTGCTTAATTTGTAATTCGAGGAAGAATTTAAGCTCACCCATCATAGTCATCTCAAATTCTCCTTGCATTAACTTAGAGAAATCCTCACATAAGCAATGGTTAGTAGCATCAAAAATAATATCATCAACATAAATTTGAACAATCAATAAATCATGCTTGGATTTCTTTATGAAAAGAGTTGTATCAACTTTTCCTTTAGAGAAGCCTTTCTCTAATAAAAAATTGCTCAAACTTTCATACCAAGCTCTTGGAGCTTGTTTCAATCCATACAATGCTTTTGAGAGTTTAAAAACATGATTTGGAAAATCAAAACTTTCAAAACCTGGAGGTTGCTCAACATAAACTTCTTCTTCAATAAAACTATTTAAAAATGCACTTTTAACATCCATTTGATAAACTTTAAAATCCATGTATGATGCAAATGAAAGTAGCATTCTAATAGCTTCTAACCTTGCAACAGGGGCAAAGGTTTCATCTTAATTAATGCCTTCTTCTTGATTATAAGCTTTAGCTACTAGCGTTGCTTTGTTCTTAGTTATGATACCTTGTTCGTTCATCTTATTTCTAAACACCCATTTGGCACCTATAATAGGATGATGTTTTGCTCTAGGAACCAACATCCAAACTTTATTTCTCTCAAATTGATTTAACTCTTCTTGCATAGCAAGGACCCAAAATTCATCACTCAAAGCATCATCAACATTTTTTGGTTCAATTTGAGAATTGAAGGCTAAATTAACAATAGATTTAAGTTTAGAACGAGTTGTTATCCCTTGTGTAGTATCACCAATGATGAATTCTTGAGAATGAGCTTTCTTGAATTGCCAATACTTTAGAAAATCATCCTTCAAGGTAGGTTGAGATATTTCCTCATCTTCCTCTTTTCTAGGATCTTCAAGTTCTAAAGGTTTGTTATTGTTTTCTTCTTGATTTTTCTCTTCCACAAGATTACTTATATCATCATCAACACTATAAACATCCTTTCTAGGATCAAGTGAGTTTGATTCATAAAAAACAACATGCATAGATTCTTCAATAACCAAAGTTCTTTTATTAAATACTCTATATGCTTTGCTAGAGATGGAGTAGCCTAGGAAAATTCCTTCATCGACTTTAGAGTCAAATTTCCCAAGATTATCCTTGGTGTTTAATATAAAGCACTTGCATCCAAATACTCTTAGATATAAGATTTTGGGTTTTCTATTGTTCTAAAGCTCATAAGAAGTTTTATTTAAAATTGGTCTTTTGAAAACTCTGTTTGAAATGTAGCAAGATGTGTTAACGGCTTCTGACCAAAAGTATAGAGGTAAATTATACTCAAGAAGTATTGTTCTAGCCATTTCCACAAGAGTTCTATTTTTTCTCTCAACTACCCCATTTTGTTGAGGAGTTCTAGGAGATGAAAATGTATGTGAAATACCATTTTCACTACAAAAGGTTTTAAAAAATTCATTTTCAAATTCGATTCCATGATCACTTCTAATAGAAGTAATGCAAAAACCTTTTTCTTTTTGATTTTTCAAAATTTTCAAATGCATTAAAAGCATCATTCTTATGAGCAAGAAAACACATCCAAGTGAATCTAGAGTATTCATCAACCAATACATATGCATAATGCATTCCACCAAGACTAGTAACTCTAGTTGGACCAAACAAATCCATAAGTATAAGTTCAAGTGGTCTAGAGGTTGACACTAAATTTTTTAGCTTAAATGAGGACTTGGATTATTTTCCCTTTTGACAAGCATTACAAGGTTTATCCTTAGTAAACCAATCATAAGTTCATGTTTACAAAGATCATTTAATAGCTCAAAATTTGCATGTCCTAACCTTTTATGCCATGTCCATGTGTCATGAGAAATAGCCATCAAACATTTAATATCCTTATCATTAATTTTATTCGAATTAATAACATAGACATTGTCAACTCTTTCACCACTAAAAATTACCTTGTCTTCATCAAGACTACTAATAAAGCAATTCTTACGATAGAAAGTGACTTTTTTCCCATATCACATAATTGACTTATACTAAGCAAATTATGTTTAAGACCATCAACAAACAATACATAATGTATAGATAAGGATTGAGAATTACCGATTTCTCTAATGCCCATGATTTTTCCTTTTGTATTGTCCCGAAGGTAACATGTCCTCCATCCTTAGCGTTAAGCTTGTTGAATTGCTCTTTGTCTCCGGTCATGTGTCTTGAACACCCACTATTAAGATACCATTTACTTTTTGTTCGTGTGGACTTTAAGCACACCTAAAAAATACAATTTATACATTCTTTTGAACCCAAACCTTTCTTGGCCTATGTTGGTTAGTCTCAAGGTAATCCAAAGGAAGCAAGTTTAAATGCAATCTTCTATAGAAGCACACATTGCTAGAGTGACCTTTCGTCATGCAGCAAAAACACTCTACATTGGCGAATTAATTTCTCCTAGGATGATAAGCTTTCCTAATATATGAAATATGCCTTGTGTGTTGTGGTGGTGAATGATTCCTATAACTCTTTTGAGTTATAGTATGAGACATACATTGACAATGGCAATGTGAATTTTGATAGATTTGTGCAATATGTTTATGTGCATTGTGTTGTGTAACATGTTTAGGAGTGTTATGTCTAGTGTACATGTAAGCATGTCTAGGTTGTGGTGCTCTAGTTTAAGCCTTACCTCTTTGTGTCAATGGGGGCTGAGTCTTATGAGACTTTCCCTTGTTATTTGACACATGAGACCTCTTAGCTTTAAAAGCTTAAGTCTCACTTTTAGATGTTGATACAATAGAATCATATGATGCTTTAACAAAATTAATGTGTGATGATTATGAAGGAGACATCCCATTTTTGAATCCAATTCCAAGAGTATCTCCATGAAATTTTTGAGTGTCAATAATACTATCTAGAGTTTCTTTTCCTCTCTTAAATTTTAAAATGGAATTTTTTAGCTTTAAGACCTCCTTCGAAAGTTTATGATTTTCATCATTTTCTTTCTTAAGTTGGTCTTCCAAAAAAGTTGAAAATTCCAAATCACTTGCAAGTTTTTCATTTGACTTAGCAAGTTTAGAAAAATCATTTTTCAAGTCTTCAAATTCCTTGGATAAACTAGTAAACTTATACTTGTAAAACTTTTTCCTAGAGAGTAGTAAGCTAGTATATTTATGCATAAGTTTGCTTACAATAGAGCTCTCATCATCATCATCATTATCATTATCATCATCATTATCATCATCATTATCATTATCATTATCATCATCATCATATTCATAATAATCATCACAATATGAGTTAGAAATAGATGGTACCTCATTTTCATTTTCAAGAGCCATAAAGCAATGGTTGGCCACTTCTTATTGTTCCTTTTCCTTTTCGGATTCAGAGGAGTTATCCCAAGTAGCTTTGAAGGCCTTCTTTCTATCCTTTGCTCCTTTGTTCTTGAATTTGAGTTTGCGACACTCACTTCGAATGTGACCCGGTTTCTTGCATTCATAGCAAGTAACTTCTTTGATTCATAGCAAGTAACTTCTTTGATTCATAGCAAGTAACTTCTTTGGTTTTCTTCTTACCATTTCCTTCATACTTCTTGTTGAAGTCTCTGATTCTTGATGAATTTTTCTTTCGTAGGAATTTTTTGAAACTTCTAGTGAGCATGGCAACTTCATCATCTTCATCACTAGAACCTTTAATAATTTCTTCTTCACTTTCTTCTTGTGAAGCCTTTAATGCTATACTCTTTTTCTTTTCTTCCTTTTCTTCTTGCTCTTCACCTCTTTGCTTTATGGTAGCTCATGTGTAAGAAGCTTTCCAATAAGCACATCGATTGAAAAAGTAGCAAGATCTTAAGCTTCCTCAATTGAAGTAACTTGAGATTCCCAATCCTTCTTAGGTAGGATTCTTAGAATCTTGGTTTACTTCTTCTTTGGTAAAATTTTTACCAAGTTTCTTAAGGGTGGTGACAAGAGCATTAAGGAAATTTGTCATTTCGGTGATTAATTCTTGAGGCTTCATCTTGAAGAGATCATACTCATACATATGGAGTTGAACCTTTTTGCTTCTAACTTGAACATTTCCTTTGTAATGATTTTTCAAGGTTTCCCACATTTCCTTGGCCGAAGTGCAATATTGAAACTTGCCTCCTACTTCTCTTAACATAGAAGAGACTAGATTGATCATACCCTTTTTGTTTTTGTGATTTCCTTCTTATTGAATGGTGTTCCAATAATCTCTTAGAACTTCTGTAGTCACACCATCAATTGTAGCTTTGGGTGGTTTCCAACCTTTTTGAACAATTTCCCAAAGTTTAATGGAATCACAATCAAGATAGAGATCCATTTTGAACTTCTAATGAGGGTAGTCACTTCAATCAAAGAAAGGTCTAAGAGAAGAGATGTTTTCACTTCCCATGATCTTGTATTCTAGTAATGAAATACCTAGAATTCAAGCTCTGATACCAAATGAAAGAGCCCTAGAGGGGGGAGGAATAGGACTACCAAATAAAAATCAAAACTTAAAATAAAATAGACAATAATTAAAAGAAAGTTGAGAAGGAAGAATCAAGAACACAAGAATTTAAGGAGTTCAGATTCTCAACAATCCTACATCTCCACCTAAATTATCCCCAAGTTAGGATTTTCAATCACCCACAAACTTATTCACAAGATTGAGTATACACAAGAGTTTAAGGCTCACTCTTACAACCTTATAAATAAGAGTTTCAAGGATCACTCTAAAACCAATTCCCAAGTGTTTTAATGGCTAAACACTTAAAATAATTCCTTTAGAATAGAACCTCACTTCTCATTTTATAAATCCCAGAAAATAGAAGAATAAGAGTTTTTATTCTAATACTCACCAAACTCTCACAAGAGTTTATCAAATATAAGAATGAATTAAAGAGAATTTTAGAGCTTAATTGAATGCTTTGAAGGTATATAATGAATAAACAAGTTTCTTAACCTCTAAATGATCTTAAGAGGTTGTATTTATAGTTGAGCAATTCAATTATAGTTGTTAGAAACAATAATTTTGTTTCCAATAAATTCAAACTTCATTTCAATGAAATTTGGACTTTTGAGCTGTAAAAACTCTGCTCCTGGTCGGGATTTCATCAATCCCGGTCAGGATATTCAAAAATAAATTCATTTTAGCTATTGTATTTGAGTCCTATGCTGGTCCTGGTTAGGATTTTTATGGTCCCAAGCAGGACATTCACTCGGGATATGTACTGGAATTTTTCTTCAGTTTTGGTAAAATTTGGTCCCGATAGGGATCATGACTTTAGCCCTTGAATAAGATTGAATCAGCCTAAGCTTTCTTCATAAAAGTTCTATATATTTGTCTTAGCTTTCTATATCACTTTTAATCACCTCATTTTGACATCTGTAAATCAAGATATTATGGAAATAATAAGAGTTCTGAAACTTAAAATGAAAGTTGCATATATTGATTTTAACTGAAGATTTTCAGTCCCAAATGAACTCAAATTTTGAAAAATAAGATCAATTCATAAAGCTTGTGATGTCTACTTCAAAATTCAAGAAGATCACTTTCTCATTATAAGGCTCTAAGGATGTCAAAAGCCTCCTTGAATCTTAGAGGTCAAATCAGCCTAAAAGCATACTTATCAATCCCGTTCGTGACCATACTTGGGACCAATTTCCAAAGTGATTTTTCTTTGATAATTCTTCACTTTAACTTCTAATTGAGTCCTAAGTTATACACACTTAAACAAACAAAGTTAAATACTCAAAATTAAGTTTGTTAAGATCAAAATCAAGATTGATCATCGCTAAGGTCAACAATTCTGTTAATTTTGAAATAATTTTGTTGTTTTTATTTTTGTTGGAGCACGTTGTTACAATAATTGAAAGTTGTAGGACAAGAGATATTGGCTCTTCCTATTTGTTTGTAGACAAAGAATCAATGGATTGTATCGCTAATCAATGCTAATTAGTGTGCATCCAATAGTTTTTTGTAATTTGGATGAAATTTATTATAGTTTTTTGTGTGTTGATTTATGGAAATTGGTTAGCCACATACATATTGAGTTTTGAATTTCTTTTATATACACTTTACTGATTTAAATGACCTTTCATCAATTTTGAAATAATTTTGTTATATATATATATATATATTTATTCATGGTGATTTGATTTTCTTTATACTTTTTCTTTTTTTAGTCTCAATTTCAATTTTTTATTTTTTTTTTATTTTTCCTCTTTTTCAAATACTAACTCTCTAATGATGTAGTATCACATGCTCAAACAACACGATATCTTCAATTTAGTTATAGAAATTATTGCTTTTAGTATTTATTTTAAATTTGTCTCCAATTATATTAATTTTATATAATATTTTATTATAATTTATGGTTAATTAATTGTTTGGTTTAAATTTCATAATTTACTTTAAGGATAATTTTGTTTTATTTTTTTTAGTTTTCATCTTACTATTCATTTCATTCTATTTATTTAATTATAATTATTATTTGCACTGTAAAATATATATGAACTTTAAAATATATATTATCTACAGTCCGCACAACGGATTCACAACTAGTTGTACAATAAGTTCCCAACATAAAAGACGTAGCACAACTCAAGATTTTTAAGTAAATAAATATGCACAATTCATGTCAAATGGACTAATATTTCACACCCTATAGAGTGCAGCTTCAACTTCTAACATGTGACATAAATTAAATTTCTATCAGTAAAAATATATTTAAAATGATTTTCATATTTAAAATTTATTTTCTTACATATCTTCTATATTAAAAATGATTTAACTCTCTTTCTTTATTTATCTTTTTATAATTTTAAATTCATTATATTTATTTAATTTATATAATTTACACTTCGATTATTTTAAATTTACACTTCGATTATTATCATTATTTGTATTGTTTTTTTCCTTGGTTATCATAGACTGATAGGGAGGAAAAATTATACAATGATTTCATATCATTACTTAATAGGAAAGTCAAACCGGTTATATTAAAATAATTAGAAAAATAATAAATAATTAATTAAATATATAAATTAATTAAAAAATATATTTTTTTTAAAATTAGGATATAATTGTTTCACCTATTTCCTTCTCTATTTAATTAGTTGTTAAACTACCGTTAATTTGACTTTCCAACTAGATATAATGAATTGATGGTTATGGACTTATAACTTCTGGATTGGGAGATAAAAAGAGAATACTTGTCAGATTAAATAGGGAGTTTGTCCCACAATATCAGTCATGTTTGCCACGTTCCTTCACAATCAACAATCAATAAAAACTCTTTTTTATTACCGACATCAACACGATAGATAAATAAATAAATGAGAGTGTATGGGAGCTGAACAATAAAAGTTTGTGCACATTAACAAGTTTGTGAAAATTAGGAGAAGAAGAGGAAGTAAAGTTGAAAGCAGCAATGGAGTTGGAGCAGCTACTTCACATGAACGCTAGAGAAGGAGAAAGAAGTTATGCAAGCAACTCAACTATAACAGTCTGTCAATTCTCTCTACATATATATTTATACATATATATAATCTCTCTCCCTTTTTCTTTTTTCCTCTCTTTCTGCAGAGAGCGTTGATATCAATGCTTAAGCCCATGCTAGAAGAAAGCTTGTTGGAACTATGTTCCACTGTGCTCCCAGATCACTGCTTGAAGAGGCAGATTTGGGTTGCTCTGTAGGACCAAACACTACAAAAAAAATTGCTCTGTAGTGACAAAAAATTTCGTCACTAATCCGTCACTATTTCATTTAGTGACGGCAAAATATCGTCACAGTTTTGCTCGTCGCTATTTTTTTAGTGACGGATTTATGACAGATTATCCATCACAAAAGTTGCTAAAAATTAATTATCAAAAACCCTCATCCGTCACTAATTTGTGACGGATTAGTGTCGGAATGTCCGTCACTAATGTTTCCGTCAAAAATTTGTCACTAAAAATCCATCAGTATTCCGTCACTAATAACTCCATCAGAAAGTCATCACTAAATTTTGTGGCGAATTTCTGACAAACTATCCGTCACAAAAGTTGCTAAAAATTGATCATCAAGCAAACCTCAACCGTCACAAATTAGTGACGGTTTAGTGACGAAAATTCCGTCACTAATATATCCATCACAAAACTGTCACTAAAAATCCATCAGTATTCCGTCACTAATAATTCCATCGAAAATCTGTCACTAAATTTTGTGATGAATTTCTGACGGATTATTCATCACAAAACTTGCTAAAAATTGATCATCAAACAAACCTCAACCGTCATAAATTAGTGACGAAAAGTCCGTCACTAATATGTCCGTCATAAAACTATCACTAAAAATCCATCAGTATTTCGTCACTGATAATTCCGTCAGAAATCCATCACAAAATTTTGTGATGGAGTTCTGACAGATTATCCATCACAAAAAGGTCCTCATGTGTCACAAATTAGTGACGGTTTAGTGACGAAATTGTCATCACTAATATTTTCGTCACAAATCTGTCACAAAAAATCCATCAGTATTCTATCACTAAACGATCACTAAATTTAAATAAATATTAAATTTAATTTTTCAAAATTTGGTAATTAATTTGTCACTAAATTTTATATTATTAATTTTTATATTATTTGTGTATTTGTGGAATGGAATTTTAAACAAATTTATATAAGGAAATTAAAATTCAGTAACTACAAGCAGATTTAAAAATAAAATTAGTATTATCATTCATACAGTAGTAATTCATAAAAAAATATACTAAAACATTAGATGTCATAATTAACTAATAATATATGCATAATAATGTTCTAAAATTACATTAATAATGTTCTAAACTTCAAATACCAAACAACTAAAAGGTGCAAAAGATCCTAACCATTGCGCCTTTCATTAGACTGCACCTACTCCATAATGCACCTCATATGCTCCTCCATTTGGTCTAGACACGCTTTTGTTTCATTGACATCAGCAAGTTTTCTCTCCATCTCTGCTTTTGTTTCATTGACATCAGCAAGTTTTTTTATCTATCTCCGCTTGCTTTGCTATGAGGTGCTCCATCATATGCCTAACTTGAGATGATCCATTCGACTTCCCAGTACTTTATAATGAACTAGGGTGAAATGTACTCTCTGATCCAATATCATATATACGTCTCTTCTTCTCTCCATCTGCAGCATGAAAATACAAAGCATCAATGTCAACCGGTGGAGGTTGTGAACCATCCTCCAAAGACTGAGAAGCAGAAGCCACCATCTCCTCCATACAATCCTATAATATAAAAAAACATTCAAGTTAGTTTAAAAATGTGAGATTCAATACTTATAAACAAAAAAAATGACTAAAAAAATTAAAGATGAACGTACATTCACTTGCTTTGACCTTGCATCTACAAAACTTCCATCTTTCCTCAAGTGCACTTTCCTGAATAACTCCCAACTATTGGGTTGACGTTGCAACTCTATAGCCTATAATAATAATACGTTAGAAATTATTATTGTTATCCTTTTATGCTCCACCATAAGGAAATAAATTTATAACATAATCCAAATGAAAAATTATAGCATAATTAAAATAAAATAAAATTATAACATAATTAAAATGAATTAATATTATAGCATAATTAAAATAAATTAAAATTATAACATAATTAAAATGAAATAAAATTATAACATAATCAAAATAAAATAAAATCATAACATAATTAATATTTTACCATCTTCTTGGAATGCTCCACCATAGATCGAGACCCACATGTATGCTTAGTAACACCGGTGCCTGGACCAGCTGTCTTAGATAGACGACTCTGTTTAGCTTTGCGAGCTTTCTCTTGCCATATTGGAGTGCTCCAATATTTTTGCCAATTATCCCAAATTTCTTGGCTAACACAACCGGGCTTGCCTTCCTCGGAATGCCTCCAACCATGGACGTTCTTGGTGTTTTGGGTTTTCACAGTTTGCCACCAACAGCTCTTAATAGACTCTTCATCTAAAGGATTCCAAGTATATCTCTTCTACAATTATATAAAAAAATTTAACAAATAAGCACAATAAATTTATAACTAAAAAATTTAACTTAAATCCCAAAATTATAATTGTATAATTTTTAATTATTTATTTCTCAAAATAATAAATAAACTAAATATTCTAACCTTAAACTCCTCCCAATAAAAGTCTTTAA
>CATIWM010508426.1:0-21395 GCA_949671775.1 Mallotus repandus
TAATTAATTTTTTGTTTAAGATGTGATTGCATGTATGTTTTTTTTGTAGGTTTGTTGTGTTTTGGGTTTTTTATTAACTTTTTTTTATCTGTTGTGATGTGGTTGCATGTTTTATAATCATTGAAACCAAAGATCTTTAAGGTGGAAGCCCTAATTTTTGACGTCAGTCGCCGGTGGTTGCCCTGTGATTCACATACTACAGTGGTTGCTCTTGAATATGCTCTTTTGTTGTTATCCATTAATTGTTGGTATGATTTCTCTTTAACTTTTTTTTATATTAATACGCATTTATATTGAAAGTTTGAGGATCTGTGTGGATCGAAATGGATCTGAATGGATCTGTTATATTTGTGGAGGGATCTAAATGGATTTGTTGTATTTTTTTTTTTTGGGAAAAAATGTTTTTTTAAACAAATAAAATTTTTTGATTATTATTTATTTAGTTTAAAATATATTAATATATTTTTAAACTTATAAAAAATTTTCTATATTAAATATATTTTTGAAATGCAAAACAATAATATTTTTTAGTATCTAGTTAGAAAATATATATTTGTGTATTTTTTATTTTTTATATATTTATAAAATAAATTATTTAATATATTAGAAATAATTATTTAATATATTTAAAACAGTCAATATTATTTATTTTTAGAAAATATAATAATGTAATTTATTTTATTTAAGTAATTAAAATTATATTAGCATGTATGATGTATCTGTTTTGTTTTATAGTTCTGCCCAAACCCTTTTTTTTTGTTTCAATGAGCTTAATTTATTACGTGTTATTAATTGCTTTGTTTTGTGTCTTTCACTTGTGTAGATGGACACTGCCAGGGATGCCAGTGGTAGTTCAACTGCTACTGGTGAACCTGTGGCTCCTAATAATGTGGTGGAAGCAAATAAAAAACAAAATAAGCAATTTGCTGCTCCAGAGCAGTAGTCGGTTGCTTCATCAGAGCAGCCTGCTAAGCAATAAAAAAAGGAAACAAGCTGAAACCAAATTAGCAGTCTGAGAACATTTTGTGCAGATAAGGGAGAACAATGTGTTGGTAAGAGGCAAATGCATTTATTATGCTAAAAAAATATGTGTTGAACCCAAAAAACATGGCACTTCATCACTTAGGAATCACATGCTTAATTTTACCAAAATGCCTCATGATAAGCAACACACGACAAAAACTTCTCACATTTGGACTTGATTCTAATGTATTTGAACTTGATATTGGAGTAATTAGGGCCTGGAAATTTGACCAGGATTTAATTAGAAAATTCCTTGCTAAAATGATTGCATCTGATGAGTTGCCTATTAGATTTATTGAGTTTGTTGGGTTTAATTAGTTCATGTCTGTGACTTGCCCTCATTTTAAAATGCCAACTATGTGGTATGTAACTAGGCATATCTTCAACATCTTTGTTGAAGAGAGGCTTAATTTGAAAAACTGTTTCAAAACAAACTGTTGAAGAGTCTGTCTTACAATAGATACATGGACTTCGATCCAAAGGATCAATTACATGTGCATAACTACTCATTTTATTGGCAACGAGTGGAAGCTCAATAAAAAAATTATTGCATTTGTTCCTGTGAGTTCACATAGGGGTGAATACATTACTAAGGCACTTGAGAACTCTTTGTTTGAATGGGGTTTGAAAAATGTTTTTGCGATCACTCTTGATAATGCTTCAAGTAATGATGCTGCCATGTCTTTTTTCAAAAAAAAAATATTACTGAGTTGGGGGGCTAGCGGGGTTAGAGTTAAATATGTTCATATGAGATGTGTTGCTCATATTTTGAACTTAGTTGTACATGAAGGGTTAAAGGATTTGAACACATCTATTAAAAGGATTAGGGAGGTTGTTAGATACATAAGGAGCTCACCAGCTAGATTAAAAAAATTCAAAGAATTTTTAGACTTAATTGGTATTGAATTTAAGACTGCTCTTTTTCTTGATGTTGCAACCAAGTGGAATTCCACCTATTTGATGTTGAAATTTGCTATTGTATTTGAAAAAACTTTTGAAAAGTATGAAGAAAATGAATCAAGTTTAAGGGCTGACCTAGGTGATGATATTCCTGATTACTTAACTGGCAAAGTGCCAAGAATCTGGTTCAATTCTTAGAACAGTTTTACAAAATGACACTGAGAATCTTTGGTTCTCAGTATGTGACTACCAATACCTTTTTCTCTGAAATAGCTGACCTGTTTTGCACTCTCACTTATTAGATTAAATCTAATGATCTATATATGAGGTGCATGGGACTTAGCATGAAAACCAAATTTGACAAATACTGGGGGGATCCAGATAAAATGAACTATCTCATATTCATTTCTTATATTATAGATCCAAAGGACAAATTAGAGTATCTTCAATTTTTATTAAAAACCATTTATGGGGAGACAATTGGTTGTAGTCTATTCATTCATGTTAAAGATGCTCTTTATGAATTATTTGAGGATTATAAAATTGCATATGAAGCATCTTGTCCCTCTAATGTCATAACTGGTAGAAGCCAAATTGTGAGCGCAACTGATGTGCAATCAAGTTCCAAATCCATTTCGGTGTTAAAAGCCAGATTTAAGAAGTAGCATTTGGAGAGTGGCATTGGTGGAAGTAGCAAAAAAAATGAACTTGATACATACTTATCTGAGTCAGCCTTGGAAGATTTAGATAAGGGGACATTTGATCTGTTGAGGTGGTGGAAGCTAAATTCAGAGAGGTTCCCCATTCTTTCAAGTCTAGCTCGAGATGTATTAGCCATCCAAATTTCCACAGTTGCATCTGAATCAGCTTTTAGCACCGATGGACAAGTTCTTGATTCCTTTCAAAGTTGTTTAACACCAAAACTTATTGAGGCCTTGATTTTCACTCAATATTGGCTTAAAAAGCCTCACCACAAACACATTTCAATTGAAGAATCACTTAAAGAATTAGAAGACTTTGAAAAAGGTACTTTGTTTAATTTTGTTGCCTTTTCATATTATGTATAGTTTTTTTCCATTCTTATGATTTTTTTAAATTTTTTTATATAAGATCTCCCTCCATTGGGTGTTGGTCCTGTTGTCCCTTCTGTTACCTCAACTGGTGGTAGCTAAAAAGAATTTTAAAGCTCTGCCTATCCTATCTTTTGAAAATTTTAACTCAGTAACACTTTCTCAACTTCTTTTCACTTTATGTTGATTGATGCCTTACTGGTTGCTTGTTGATTGTTGGTCTCTAATTGTTGCTCTCTATTGCACCATTTATTGGCATCAAAATTTTCTATTAGTCTATGACACCTGCTATGCCATATTTGTGTTGCAACATCTTTAATAGCAAACACAATAGATGCCAGGGTTGTGTTTTTCCAAAATATACACCTTGAGGTGGCTGTTGTGTATGGTTAAGTGTTACAATTCACTAATTTGATGCCTGTGTTAGTTGCAGTATTTATTCTTATTCATTATTTGAGGCAATGATGAAGCTTCCACCAAATTATCTGACAATTGGTTTAATGCAATGTTGTGTATTTCTTAGTTAGCAAATGATTTGTAGTTTGTTGCTAGAAATTGAGCATGCATTAATCCAATGACATGACAATTTTTATTTTGAGCCTCCCTTATTTGTTGCTAATTACTTGTTAGTTATTATTGTCTTTTTTTTTCTTCAGTTTATCTGCCCTTTTTTAATTTTGCAGGTTGTATCTCTTCTGTGAATATGTGAATGCAATATTGTAGTCTGCCTTTTTTTTTGCTTGTGCAGACTCTGTTCAACAACAAATCTCTTATATTTTTTAATAAATGACAGAAATAGTGTGAAAATGGCAAAGTTATGATTTATTTGTTGTATATTTTTTGTAAATGTCAGAAAGAGAGTGTATATTTTACAGAGGCAAAGTATGAATTGCCCAATTATATTTAGAACTTCTTTCTGAATACAACTGATACATGATAAGCAGGATCTTGTTAGTTGCAGTATTTGGGCCAAAGGCCTTATAATTTTATTTTATAATTTAAAGGGTTGGATCCTATATTTTGTAATGGGCTCGACCCAATTTATTAAAAGTTACAATTTCTATTTTGGACTTTTAATTTTTAAGACCCAACCCATAAAGTCCAACCCGATATGACTATCCAATGAAACCCGAATATTTCAATTTTTCGACCTGCTGAATTCTGTTCCCTTTTATCCTCGGTTTGATGCCCATATTTACCCACCCAAATCCACGTGATTTTCATTTTCACATACCTGAATCTGTCCAACCCGCCTGATGCATAATCCTAGTGGCAGTCTAGCTGGAATACTGGATGCACCTCTAATTCCTAACCGTGATAATTTCATAAAAATATATTTTGGAGATATTCAAATAATTATTAAAAATTCTAAAATTTATAAAAAAATTTAAAATTTATAAAAAATTTATGATTTTTTTATAATTTATTTCCCTTAAAAAAAAATTAATGTCTTGGTTGGGAAGTTACTTCCAAGAGGGCCACGAATTGTTTGCCATCAAGGGTCCCCTAGCCCTTGGATTCTGATGTATGGTTATGATTTATAGATATTTGCAAAATTTGGCAATAACTCTTTAGCATATCCACATTAATTCTCTCATATTTAAATCAACAGCTCAATTTTTATCCTTATCACAATCATAAGGTGTAAATCCCCATATGTAATTTAAATAGTAAAAAGGTGAATAGTAAATATGGAGAGTGAAGTTGGACCTCCATGTTCTTTACAATGCTTTTATAGTAGGAAATTAAATCATTTTTATCAGTGATGGAAAAAGAAAATTAAAAAGGCTAATGAAAGAGTAGTGAAATTGTAACTCTTCTCCAAACACATCTTGAAATGCAGGGTTTGATTCTTACTATCATTGATTTAAAAAAAAAAAACTACCATTTATTATATATTAAAGTCCTATGCCTCTCAATTTAAAAAAAAAATTCACAAAGTGTAAAACTAATATACTTTTATGTAATATTTACTTGCTTGAATTATTAATATTTTAAAACAATTATGAAAAAATTATTCACATGTCGAATCTAACTAAATTAAACCAAAGTAATAATATTAACAAAAGCAAGTTCTATATCAAAATATAAAATTACTTTATAGAAATATAAAATTTAGTAATCACTTTGTAATAGAAGTAAAATTTAGTAACCACAAGAATAATAATGTGGCATTTGGTATAACATGACGTAAATTTTTTTTTTTAAAAAAAAACATGATGTATATTTTTAAAATATTCCTTCTAGCCATATAATAGTTAATTTTCATTGAAATTTGAAAGAAATCTCATGATAAAGTGAAAATAAAATTTTCAATTAAATTATATAATTTGGCAGCTATTCAAGTAATTTATTCAACATACGTCATTTATCTAATTGTTCAATATAATACTTTTAGTGTAACTAATTTGTTGCAATTACAGTACAAATTGGATTTCCTCAAAATTTTAGACAATATTACCCCTCTTCTGTGGGACCCATAGCCACGTCATTTTTTTCATTTATCTCGGCCATCTTCATTTTCATGACCATAAAATGGCACATATATCCAATAATTTAGGCAAGTCAAGCCACTTTTTCTCCTGCAAAATAACTTCAGGCACAACTAGTGGAGAAAATGCTCAATTAAATTCAAAATTAGGCAAAAAAAGATTAGCACAAAAAATTCCAACCCACCTGCCTGTATGATCTCTAGAACTAAGAGAATCAGCAACTCGAGCACCTGGATCCCTATTGGAAGATCTAAAACAACTACAACAACAACAACAACAATAGCATCATCATCATAAAAAAAATCAAGAAAAAAACAATAAAAAAAGAATGAAGCTATCTAGAAATTCATGCAATAATTTGTTAATAGCCACTGTAAATGACAGAGTAGTAAGTGCTAAACAAAAAAAGAGCTTTGATGAAGATAAATAATACATAAGAAGTAAAAGAGCAACATTTCTTCTCTCTATAAGTCTCTAGGGTTTAATTTGAGCAACCGAAAAAATTCTCTATTTAAAAGATCAATAACTCTTTGCGACTCCACTAGATCCAATCCTCCTTCGTTGGCACCTAAACTAGCAGCCACTGCCTCATCCTGTGGCAAGTAATTTATGAACTTTCCAGCGGCTCTTTCTTTGTCAGAATTGCATTTGCCATCATCTCCAATTCGGACTCTAGGAAATGAGGCTGCACTGCTATTGGATGGGGCTGCGGCGTCAGATTGGTTTGAGATTGATTGGCGGAGAGAATTTGAGAGCGTAGGATTAGGATTAAGGTTTTGATGTTCTTTTTTTAAAGGAGGTTTTGATGTTTGGGAACACATTTCTTATGGTTTTTTAGGAAATTTTCGTTGTTGATTTTGGTGTTGGACCATTCTTCTTGTTGTTGTGATCTGCTGCTGCTGCTGTTGTTGTTAGAAGAGTAGCGACGCAGCATATTTTGTTTGTGTATTCGAATTCTGAATAGAGATGAGAAACAGAGCGATAGCCAATGAGCAATGAATTTTGAAGAAGATGCAGGATGTTGCAAAACGACATGGTTGTGGGTCCCATGTAAGAGAGGTAATATTGTCCAAAATTTTAAGAAAATCCAATTTGTACTGTAATTGCTACAAATAATTCAAATTGAGTTAGTTTTGCCAACTTTTTAAGGTCGGTATATAAATACAATAAGTAGAAAATGTTGTGATTTTTGGCACCGATATGCCTTTTTAAAATATGATTACATATATAAAATAAAATAAATTAATTAATTTAATTTTAATTATTTACTTAATAAAATTTAATTTAATAATTTTTTAAAAAATAATAAGAGTATTATTTTATTTATATGTCAATCTAATTTTTCAATCTTGATTGTGTTACACTATCTCAAAGTGATTTATTAAAATTTTAATAAATTTTCTATTTTAACAATTATACGGCACTCTTTTAATATTTTTATTTAAATAATAATATAATTTTATAAACTTTTTTTTGAAATGAATATAATTTTACAAACTTAATAAAGTTCTAATATAGTAATTTATTATATCCTTTATGGATTTTCTATTTTCTATTTAAACATAATAATCTTTCAATATTTAGACATTAATATTTTCATGATTAATTATTCTATAGAATTTATTAATTTTGTTTTTAATTATTTACTTAATAAATTTAATTTAGTAAGACTTATAAAATTATATTATCTAATTTGATTTATATTAGGTAAAATATAAGTAGACCTAATTAAAATAGGATATATATATATTTTAACAAAGTACTACTAAAATTTTATTTAATTTAATTTTTATTAGAGATAAAATAAAAGTTAACCTAATTAAAATAGGAAATATATTTTCAATTAAATTTGAATTACATTTAATTAATTTGATTTTTATCAGATATAAAATAGAAGCTAGTCTAATTTGAATAGGAAATATACTTTCTATTAAATTAGAATTATAGTTTAATTAATTTAATTTAATTTTTATTAGTAAATGACTAAATTATCTGATTTTTATATAACAATGAATAAAGATGTTTTTGTAATTTTGTCAGTCCCCTCCCATATATATATATGTATATATATGTATGTATGTATGTATATATGTATGTATGTATATATATATGTATGCATACGAATCTCTAATGAAAAAGGAAAGTTGTAGCATAGAGGTCAATAGTACTACCAATAGGATAGAGGATTTAAGAGAAGATTTGAGTTACAATCAAATACGTAATGCATGGATTTCAATAGTTGGCCAATGGGATGACTCATTTCCTAGTTGTGTATATAATTTTAAAGCACTACATAGTCTCAGTATTTTATCTAATTTGCGTTATTCAATGATTAAAGTGGCCTTACATTATATATTCGATGAATTGACTTGTTTGAGATCATTAAGTTTAAGTGATTGTGGCATTAAAGAAATTCCATCCGAAATAAGTAAATTGATCCATTTGAGAGAGCTAGATTTGTCTAAATTGATCCATTTGAGAGAGCTAGATTTGTCTAAAAATATATTACAGAAGTTGCCTGATACAATATGTAAATTGTATAATTTACAAACCTTACCTGTGGATAAATGTGAGAGTCTTGAATCGTTACCTCAAGAGATGGAAAAACTTATTAATTTGAACTATGGGTGTGCAAAACGCGACTGACCTAAAAATTTGGTCCGAAATCGAACCAAATCGAGTCGGTTCGGTTCTCATATTTGGAAATTTGGAAATTTCGGGCGGGACCTAACTCTAACCAAAAATTGAATTATATTATATTATATTTATATATTTACCCTAAATTGTATTAATATGGTTCATTTAGCATGGTGGTAAAGTTAGGAAATTAATTGTTGAAGGTTAGAGGTTCAAATTTGAGAGTTACAAACTTCATTTGACAAAAATGATAAAAAGCTCAAAAATTATATTGCCAGGGTTCGAACCGTGGTCATTTAGGGGAGAAGTTGTGCGCTTTAGCCATTCTGCTACCTCAGTTTACTTATTTTTATTGTTTTGTTTATTTTATTTAATATTGAATTGGTTATCCAAAAACCGACGGGTATCCAACCCAAAAAGCATTGGTTCGGGTCGATTTTAGATTTTGATAAAAAAAAGAAATCCGACCCGACCTGAACTCGTCCGATGCACACCCTTAATTTGAATTGTTTGTATAATTTTAATTGTAAATCTTTGTTGTTCCCAAAAGGAATAGGGAGATTAAGTGATTTCAAAGATTAAGTTGGCTCAACATTGGCCATGATTATGAAAGAGAAGAAGCATATTTATCTCTTAGAGATGTGGAAAACCTCAATAACCTTTGTGGTTATTTGTGCTTAAATTGGAGAAGAAAACATAAGGTAGATGTGGATGTGAAAGACACTACGCAGACACAGTTGAAGGCTAAAAAATACCTTTTTGAATTGGATCTCTTTTTTAATGAAGAAGATGAAAATGGAGGAAAGTGGAGAAAAGAATGTGGAGATGAAGAGTTATTAAAAACTTTAGAGCCTCCGCAAAATTTGAAATATTTAGAAATATGGTATTACTAAGGCACTAAAATTTCTAGTACCAGTTGGATAAGGTGGAAGCTGAATTCTGTTATGAAGCTTATTCTTAGCCGTTGGAGAAATTGTGAGCAATTGCCTGCATTAGGAAAATTAACTGCCCTTGAATCTCTTGAAATTAGGAGATTTTGGAGTGTTAAAAAGGTAGGAGGTGAATTTCTTGGGATGGATGGTGGGAGGGGTAGTGGTGTTGCTGATGCCATGAATACTGCACTAATATTATTCCCTAAATTGATAGAATTGAAGTTCTTTGATATGGAAGAATGGAATTATGAAGATGAAATAATAAAAAGTATAATAATAATGCCAGCTCGTCACTCTTTGACGCTTGATGAATGTGAGCTGTTGAAGAAATTGCCACATTACATCACCCAAAATACTTCACACAAACTTGAGATAGATGATTGTCCGACTCTGCATTATGAAGGAAATTAAGAAATAAAAAAGGTAGTATTTCTTCACTTTATTAATTAATTGTTCTCTAATTCCTTTTCTTTTCGCATTTCTCATAACTAGTTTTTTATATTCAGTCTTCACTTTAATTTTTTCATCTGCAAGTAATTATCTTTTTTTTTTAATTTAATTGATTTGTGTTTTCTTTTACTTTATTTATTTTTGTCTTTTTTTTAGCTAAAAGTTCTTTTGTTTTCTTTTTTTGGGTAAGGTATGTGATGAAGAACAATCTTCTAATTGTGATTGGGATGAAATATCTGATTTGCCATTAGATGCAGACTCAATTCTCCATTCAACTCTTCTCTCTATTAGAATCAAATGATGGGGTCATTCCCAAATTTCTTGTTCAGCTACAGGTACTCAAGTCTTTACTTTGACTTTTTTTAAGTATTATCAATTGTAATTAGAATTTGGATGCAAATTAATTATCATTATAAGTAATTCTCCATTCAACTCTTTACTCTGTTGGTTCTGGGGCTAGATAGACAAATGTACATTGCTACAACATGAAGACGAACAAGTATCAATATGATGTTTGGTGATTGCCTTTCTGCAAGTAGGGGTGTAATCGAGCCGAATCAAGCTGAACTTTTAAAAGTTTAGGCTCGGCTGGTTTAAAAATTAACTAACTCGAGCCGAGCTCGAACTTTCAAAAGTCTGGCTCAAGCTCGGTTCAAGTTCATTTTTGATGAGCTCGACGAGCCCAAGCCGAGTTCTCGAGCTAGGCAAGCTCAACAACATATTTTTGCAATCAGACATTACATTGTTTTATAGCATCAAACTATGCATTTTTGTAACATTCAAATTTCTTATAACATTAAAATTATGTAGTTTTGATTTCAAATATGAATATTACTTAATATTATATTAATATTGAAAATTTATTATTTGTTGTTAAAATGTTATGTTATTTCATTTAAAGTTAAGTGTAAAACTAAGTAGTTTATAGATTAGAGAATTGGGTTAAGAAAGTTGTTTATGCTTACGTCAAAATTTAAGAAAATAGGTAGTTTTGACATAAAATTATGTAGTTTTGCAATAATATAATACAAATTAAATTATAATTTATAATTCAAATTATATTTATCTATTACTTTAAATTTTCATTATTTAATATTAATACTTATATATTACTTTAAAATACAAATACTACTTAATTTTTTATTTATCGATCAAATTTATTATTTGCAAAATTTATTTTAGTTTAGTATTGTCTTTACTTAATATACAATTAGTATTATATAATATTGACTTACTAAATTAAATGATATTTATTGAATATTAAATATTTAAATTAAATTATATCTATTTAATACTACCACCTAATATAATGAACATGTTCAAGAACCTATAAACGAGCCTGTAAAGAAGCCTCTAAACGAGTCTGTTCGGGAGCTGGCTCGTGAACTGACAAATGAGACTATTCATGAGCTTTAACGAGCCGAACTTAAGGAATCTCGGGCTCAGCTCATTTAGTTTATGACCCTCAAAATGGAGTTTGGGCTGGACTCATTTAGCTTAACAAACGAACTCGAGCAAGCTTTTTTCGAGCCGAGCTCCAAATGAATTATGAACCATTCGGCTTGGTTACACCCCTATCTGTAGGTATCAATAATCAATATGATGATTCTAAGTAATAATTACAACTCTATAATATTTTTTCTTTCCTTTTAAAATGAAAGGTCTCTTTTTAATTGAGCTCTTGTTGGAATTTAAACTTGTAACTTATCGGCACCGGAGAGTGGAGAGGATTTCAACACCAATAAGTTTATGATTCGGTGAGAAGGTCAATTTACATATCTTGTCTCTTGCTAAATTGAAGTAGCACTTGGGGCCATTTTACATGGTCTTTGATCTCTTATTAAGAGGTATCTCTTAACTGATACAGTCTAACTCCAATGCACTGTTATTGAAACTACTGCTTAGGTATTTTGTTCCACTATAGCATCATAAAGGCTAAGTGGCATCTACTTCATTTCTTACCTGTTGTTTCCTCTTTTTTTTTTTGAGGAGAAGGTAATGCAATTGATGATCAATTAGCTAAATAAGGATTGCAAAGGAATTCTAATCTAATTGCTCACTACTAACCCAACCATTCACTTTTAGATCTTCTTGTGTCTCTAAGGATGCTGGAAACTTATGTTTACAAGTATTTATCAGTTCTGTATCTACTGTGGCAACTAAATATGTACTATAAAAGCCTATGGAATCTAAATATGTAGTAACTAAAGGAGAAGTGTTGAAGCTTATGAGATTTTGTTTGGAGATCATAAAGCCTATGAAATCTAATGGAATAGTGTTTTAGTCTCAAGGAAGTTAGCAGCAACTTCAGTCTGATTTATGACCCTTTGTAACTATTTTATTTATTTTGTATGTAGTTCAAAAGGAACTAAAATTAGGTCCATAATTCTAGGATATATGTTCCTTAAAAGTAAATCAAATATTCCATATGTAGCTAATTAGAAGAGTTACAACTTTCAATGTAATGATGACTTTTATTTTGTAAACTTTATATATCAAAGTTAATGGAAGCAATAGGTGTGTCAATTTTCATTAAAATTATAGAGCTGCTACTTTGTAAACACCACTCAAACTCTATCATTTTTCTCTCCTTGAAGCCTAGCAATCTTGTTTTACTTCTGTTAGCAATTTTCAGAAGATGCTCTTGTCTAATTCTAACACTCATTAAAACTAGTTGTATACAAAGTCCCTACTAAAAAGATTTGTAGCAGCAGAGATTATGCCTCCGAAATTTGCACCAAAACCAACTTTAAAGACTCTATGAAGTGCCTCTAACCACCACTGGTGTGTCAGAATGTTAGGCTGGCAAATTTTTGATGCATTATTAACTAATTGCTACACCTTTACATTGAGGGTTAGATGAGAAACAAGATCATGGGCTCTTTCCTGGTAGGAAAGGTGGTGTTACAAAAAGGATATGTGCTTGTTTTTGGACTACTTTTGTCACAAGTAAACTTCAGGCTGCTAGAACTTGCCAGGATTAGGATTAAGTGGAAGAGAAAGGTAAAAGGTGATAGAGTACAACCACAGCTCCCACAGTCCACTCCAACGGTTAGTGGTCTCAATAAGGAAATAAGATAATCATCAACGACTAAATATTTGAATAAAGAAACAAATGCACAGACCACCAAACTTGGAAATAACCAATATCATGAAAATCATGCATAGAATC
Source organism: Mallotus repandus (assembly GCA_949671775.1). NCBI lineage: Eukaryota > Viridiplantae > Streptophyta > Magnoliopsida > Malpighiales > Euphorbiaceae > Mallotus > Mallotus repandus. The sequence goes on from CATIWM010508426.1 coordinate 12,677, forward strand.
CCAAACAATCTTTCCCATTGATCAGCGTATTCACTCCTTAATTATCTTTTGTAATTCAGCTACTCTGTTGTATATATAAGGAATGTTGTACACTTTTGTAAAATATAAGGAATGAGAAAAACTAATTAAATATTTCTTTATGGTATCAGAGCAGGGCAAAGAATAAAAAATCACTATTCTCATGGCTTCTTCAAATGCAACCAATACTACTCTTGAAACAGAACTTGTACTTCAAACACTACATCAATGCAATAGTCATATTTTTCTCAAGTTGGATAACACCAACTAGTTGCTATGGAAATCTCAAATGGAGTCATTGATTCAAAGCATCAACATGGCACACCATCTCATAAAAAAATAGGAACTAATCAAAGAAGTCACCAAAGAAAATGGTGAAACTAAACCAAATTCAAATTATTTACTATGAGCAAGGAATGATGGACTTCTCACAACCTAGTTATTAGGTAGTATCAGTCCTGAAGTGCTCATCTCCTTTTAAAATATCAGCTTTGCTTCAAAGGTATGGAAATCGATTGAAGAATTTATTCTGCCCACAACCGTTGAGAAAGAAATGGTGTTGAATGATACTCTAATGTCATTGAAAAAGGGTAATCTCTCATTGGATGATTTTCTTAAGAAATTTAAAAGTATTTATGATAGTCTTGCAACCGTTAAAAGGCCAGTTGATGAAATAAGAAAAAAGTTTCAATTGGCCAGAGGTCTTGGACCAAAATACCATGAATTTTGCACATCCATGCTGTCCAAACCACTATATGCAACCTACAATAAATTCATTTTATCATTGCAAACTCATGAACACATGATTAACACTTATAACAAAGAACTAGAAATCTTTCCTCACCGTGATCAAGCCTTCATTAGCCAAAGAGGACACGGAAGAGGACGTAATGCAGGAAGGTTCAACTTTAGAGGCCGAGGCTTTAATGCAACTGTAAGATATAGCTCAAGCTCAAATTCTTGATCAAATCAGAATTAGAACAGCCATGTCAATGACCAAATAAACAAAGGATAATCAAAGTTGGGCTGGCAAAATGGCACCACTCAGAACCAACAAAGAATAAATTGCCAAATATATGGAAAATTCAACCACAAAACACTTGAGTGTTTGAGTCAATTCGACCATTCTTTCCAACTAGAAGATCATCTACAAAAAGCTCTTGGAGCCATGATAGTGAAAGATGACGATGATCCAAGCTTTTACAGATTCTGGGGCCACTACTCATATGCTATATGACCTAGGTAAACTCACAAAAAATAAACCTTATGAAGGAATTGACAAAATTGTTGTTAGTAATGGAGATTGCATAGGTATTTCTCATACTGGTAAAGGAATAATCAAAACTAAGAATGGATCTTTAAACTTGAAAAATGTTTTAGTAGTTCCTCATATCTCAAAAAATCTTATTTCAGTTGCTCAATTGACTAGTTATAATGCTTGTACTATTGAATTGATGCATCTCAACATGTCTGGCATAAGAGAATGAGACATCCACATTCAAAAATTTTAAAATTTTTGCGTACTAAGCACCTTATTAGCATTTCAAATTAGGAAAAATAGAAATCCATTTGTACCAGTTGCCAAATGGGAAAAAGCTACAAAATTCCCTTTGCTTCCTCTAATAAAATTTTAAATTTTCCTTTAGAAAAAATTCATTGTGATTTATAAGGACCGGCTCCCATTACCTCATGTCAATTTTTTAAATATTATGTTGTTATTATAGATGACGGCACACGATATACTTATATTTTTCCACTTAAATGAAAATCTTATTTCTTTGCACATTTTCTAAAATTTCAAAAGGAAGAGGAAGACATGTTTGAAAGGAAAATTAAAAATTTTCAGAGTGATGGTGGAGGAGAATTTACATCACTTGTCTTTCAAAGACATCTTGCTAATTGTGGCATCCATCATCAATTTTCTTGTCCTAATACACCAAAAAAAGTGGTGTTGTCGAAAGAAAACATCATCACATTGTCAAAACCGGTTTTACTTTAATGTTTCAGGCACATATGCCTCTTAAATACTGGGTGGATGCATTTCTTACAGCTGTTTTTCTATTAAATCACATGCTCTCTTCCTCCATTAACATGAAAACCCCTTTCTTTAAATTATTTAATCATGATACCGACTATGAATTTTTAAAAATCTTTAGTTGTAGGTGTTTTCCATATCTCAGAGATTATGGTAAGAATAAATTCTCAAAAAGGACGTATCCTTGTGTTTTCATTGGTTATAGTCCAATTCACAAAGGTTATAGATGTTTATGTCCTTTTACAAATAAGGTTTTTATCTCACGACATGTTGTGTCTGATGAAACAATTTTTCCTTATGCTCCTCAACAAGAACAATTTAGTATAAATGAATTGGAAATGACCACATATTCACATAAAATAGATTGGACCAGAAAGCCTAGTAATGAATATCAAATGCAAAAAAGGAATCACACAGATTGCTCATTCGATCAAAGTAAGGCCAATCAAAATGGTCCACAAGTATCTCACACAAATAATTGTGACCCTTCATGTTATACCCACTCAGACACCCATGACAACAAGGAATCATCAACAGAGGTGTCACAACCCCACTTAACTACAATCCAGCGAACCAATCAAGACATATAAAATAACAACATTGAACCTCTCACCATACACAATAACATCTCATAATTCAATTAGACCTCAGTTGAGGACTTTAGCACCAACTCAATCAGTCCTCCATCAAACTCTTGCCCACTTCTCACCTTCATTCATAACAAGGAATCTGTTGATGACTCCTATGAATACTCCAGATAACCAAACTGCTCTCAACCCAATTGCCCCGCCACCATCGTCAACACTTACTCTAACCACCACTCTCTTGGTGAAAGTGGAAATATAATCGCAAAACTTGATTCTACCTTGACATACAATCATGACACATCAACTGGTGAACCTCTCTCTCTCTCTCTCTCTCAACTTTCCTGATTTAAGTGATAAATTATTTGTTGATTTAAATATCTCTAATGCAAGTACCATCACTGCTCCTTCCAACTCTCACATGGTAACAAGACACAAACTGAGGCTGCATCCATAATTAGACCCCGAACTTGCTAAATAAACTCAACGGATATGAGATAAAAAGAATCACATATCACTTCTTACCATAACATTTACTGTCATTCCAAAGATATACAAACAAGCTATGTTGAGTCCCGAATGGTAGGAATCCATGCATCTTAAAATGGAGGCATTACAAGCTAACAAAACTTGGTCCCTAGTTCCCAGACCATCAAATGTCAACATTGTTAGATCAAAATGGATTTTTAAAATAAAATTCAAGGAACATGGGACTATTGAAAAACATAAGGCTCGACAAGTGGCACAAGGGTATACCCAAGTCGTAGGCTTAGACTATGAAAATACATTCAATCTAGTGGTTTAACCCACCACCATTCGGCTAGTTCTCACTATAGCCACCATATTAAATTGGCCAATGCACCGGCTCGACATCAAAAATGCATTTCTCCATGGACATCTTAAAGAAATGGTGTACATGGAACAACCACCAGGACACAAGGATCCTTAACTTCTAGATTTCATCTGTAAACTACATAAGTCCTTCTATGGACTCAAACAAGCACCACGTGCTTGGTTTGAAAAACTATCAAATTTTTTTATTCATATTGGTTTTACCTGTAACAAGGCAGATTCATCTTTGTTTACTTTTCACATAGATCATATTATTATGCTTATGCTAATTTACGTTGGCGATATTATTCTTACAGGTAATGATGACAAATTTATTGAAACTCTTATCACTCAACTCACCTCTAAATTTGCGTTAACAGACCTTGGAAGGTTGCATTACTTCCTTGGCATTAAAGTTCATCATTTTCCTGGTGGTATCACTCTATCTTAAGGGAAGTACATTCAAGCCTTCCTTCATCGAGCTCACATGCTAAATAGCTCCCACATCAACACTTCCATGGCTGTCAAGACACAATTAACTTCCCAAGACTCTAAAACCATCGACGCTACAACATATTAAAGTCTAGTTGGAGCTCTTCAATATATAACATATACTCAACCAAACATCAATCAAGCAGTCAAAAAAGTCTACCAAAAACTTCATAATCCTACTGAAGTTGATATGAAGGTGGTTAAGTGCATACTTCGGTACCTCAAGGGCACTATGAATCATGGCCTCAAGTTTTTATCTCAAAGCCCACTTAAATTATATGGGTTCTGTGATGCAGACTGGGCAGGATGCTTTGACTCCTAAAGAAGCACTTCTGGCTACTGCATCTACTTAGGAGCAAATTACATGTCTTAGTCGTCAAAGAAATAATGCACTGTCTCTAGATCTAGTTCTAAAGCTGAACATCGATCAATAGCTTGCACCATAATTGAATTAGTTTGGATCACATTTCTTCTCCTAGGCATTGGAATTCATCTCAATTACATACCCCAACATTTTTATGACAACAAGAGTGTACTATACATGACCATCAATCATGTGTTCCATGCACGAACCAAACCCAAAGAGATTGACTGTCATTTTATTCGTAAAAAGGTAGTTGTTGGTGCCTTGATAACACACTACATTCCATCTTCACATCAATCGCAGACATCTTCACCAAACCTCTATCCAAGTTGCCTTTTATTCTCTTCTGCAACAAGCTTGGAGTTCACTCTCTCGCTACGTCCAACTTAAAAAAGGGTGATAGAGTACAACCATAGCTCCCACAATCAACTCCAACGGCTAGTGGTCTTAATAAGGAAATAAGACAATCATCAACGACTAAATATTTTAATAAAGAAATAAATATATAGACCACCAGACATGGCAATAACCAATATCATGAAAATCATGCATAGAATTCCAAATAATCTTTCCTATTGACTAGCGTATTCACTCTTTAATTATCTCTTGTAATTCACATACTCTAAAGTATGTATAAGGACTATTGTACACTTTTGTAGAATATAAGGAATTAGAACAACTTCTTAAATATTTCTTTAAAAGGCAAAACAAGTTGATTTGCTCTACTAGTTTTCGTTTATTTTGGTATAGTGAAATAAGAAGCAGGCCTATGTTGTGATTTTGTAGCAGTTGATATGGCTTAAGAATCATATTAGCTGGCAATTTGAATGTAATGCCAATTACAAACATATCATTTATAAAAGCACATGTTTACTTCTATAAACCAATTAATATATAGCATGATAAAATTGTATTTAGAAAATGATTTTGTAAATGCAAACTTTGTTGTAATTATTTTTATTTTGATAATGTAATTATTGCACATGACTTGTAAGAACACCACAATGTAAAGAGGTTTGATGTCATAGTCTAAAATGCTAAAATTTGATGTATAATACAAGCCATTAGTTTCCTCAATACAACATTGACTTGCTAGTTCCTAAAATTTTCTTTCTGGAAAAAATGCATAAGCTACCTTATTGAATGGCAATATCTTCATCTAATTACAATATCTCACTATATATATTGTATATAATTTATCTGCTTTGATCATATTATTTTCCAAATGAAAAAGCATTTAAATTTCCCTTTTATAGTCCTTCCATATGCAAAAGTAAAGTGAAAACAAAGAAATGCGAAGCTAAAATTATAATCTGACTCTATTGAAGTCACAGTTAATGTCTAGTATGGAGATATGTTACCATTTCCTTCTTTTACTTCAACAAGATCTCTTTAAGACCCAACTCCCCTTGAAGAAAAGTTAAACTCTTTTTTTCAAGATTTTAACCATGGGCCCAAATTTTGAGGAAGGGCTGTAGTGTTAAAATGAGCTACCAAATGAGTCAGCTATCATTACTACAACCATTAGTAGATGTCTATGCATAGAGAAATTTTATATTAATCTTCGCCTTTGATGAGTTGGAAGGCCGAACCAATAATATCAAGCCATATAGGGTTCACCCATGTGTTATTAGGTTTTAGTTTTTATCACTTTAATTAAATGTTTAATTTTAATTGGTTTGGCTTTCCAACTCATCAAAGGTCAGGATCAATATATAATGTCTCTTATGCATATTGGTAGTTAATGCCATCCATGGCATTGAGGAATAGAAAAATGCATTTTTTAGGCTAAAAGGCTTTTAGTAACTGGTGTCACACCCACTCTTCTAGCTAATGAGTAGGCGTGACTTACTGATAGCTGGCTAATGCTTATGCTAAAAGAAATAAAACATACTACAAGCCTTAATTATTTAAAGAAAACTTTAGATACTATTAAATATTTACATACTAAGTTCCTTACATTAACTACTAGCTACTAGATTACCTGCTTATCTATTTTACTTATGGGCAAGTAATATGTACAACCAAAAAGAAAAAATAGTTAAGTTGATTGGCACAACCTCTTCTAGACACTAGATATTACTGTTGGTCCTCCTAATGATCTGTACAAATTTAACTATGAAGGGTGAGTATAAAAAAAAATACTCAGTGAGTGGATAAAGATATAACAAGTGGGAACAACTACTTTTTCTATTAATAAAACTGTATATTAAGAAATTAGCTTAATAATAGTGGTAAAATCACTAATTATACTCATGTGAACTTTTATAGAGCTGAGGTTAATTTGTATCATTTTCTAAAATAATATAAACTATTACTAACTTAATTATTATAAAGCTAAAAGCACAATCATCAAAAGTCAGTCTATACACTCATAAAATATATAGCCAAAAGATTTTTCTAAGGCTGATACATTGGGCACATGATGATGCTTAGCAGTCCAAGTGTATATAATGCTGGTCATACACATGCGCAGAGCTACCCCAAAGGGCTAACCACCCGATTGTACACCCCCAAGGTTAAATGTACAACCAAACGTTGTCGCAAAGATAGTTGCTGAGTAATATTGCTGAGATAATATATATATATATATATATATATATATATAATGCTGAGATAAGACACCAGTCATCATGGTGTAATCTAAAGCGTATATACCATGAGTGTATAGATTTATTTATAAACTAAATTATTCATATAAATCAAGTTGAATATAGAATTTACATGCTGTCATTTACTATTGTAATCATGTAAAAGCAATAAAAATAATAATCATGAGTATTGCTGAAATATTTGCTAAAGCTAAATATAAAACATATATTGCTAAAACTATCTCCTAAGTTCAAAATATTGCTACCTTATATTTGCTGAAAATAAATGTAAAATATACTCGCTAAAATTATTCACTGAATTTAAAATATAAATTAAATACTCTACAATCATAAATCGCTTTAGGTACAACAATAATAAATATATAGCTATTTGTTCCCAATTTTCTTATAAAAGCTAAGCAATTCAGTTAAGCTATAAAATATTAAGAAGCTAGCAAAACTTATTTGTAAGAATATGCCAATTTATATAAAATAATGACCATGTTAAAGAATAATAATTTGTATATCTATATGCAATATAAATTTAAAATCTTTTTATATAATTAACCACTCACCTGTAACCGTAATCTCAAGAATTAAACTGGGTGGAATCGGCCTACGCTTTATAGTTGTGGTCGAATCGATTCCTAAAATTATAATTAATAAAGACATAATAAGATTGTAAAAATATATCTTCAAATTAATTTTTGTAGAATTTTATTGTATTAAACTTTAATCTATTTATTTTTTTATTTAATTATTTATTTTGTAAACTAAGGAGTAAAAATATTACAACTGGCAAGTCAGAATAGAGTACATTAATGCAATTTTTCCACATCAAATTTGAGTAACCAAACCATATCACGAGGTGAATAACTGTTGTAATAAAATTTTTATTCTGACTGTGATTATGTGCACGACATATACTGGGAGGCTTTATTGCCACAATATAAAGAGATTTGATGTCTTGTAATAAAGAATGATACTTAAAAAGGTATATTTTCTGAATATTATTTGTATATGATACAATCAAAACAGTTGTCTGAATATTTTTCGTATCTAAATCTCAAAATAATATATTTTTTTGAATATTATTCGTATCTGAAACTTAAAACAGTATTTAAAAATGATAAATAATTATTTGAATATTATTCAAATATTTTCCTCCAACCAAAAGTATGATTTCTGAATATTATTCGTATCTAAAATTCAAAACAATATCTGAATATGATAATTTGAGTAAGTATATATTGTTAGAAAAATTATCAAAGAAATAGTTGGCCTTGAGTAATAAATTTCAAATATAATCGTAATCAATTAATTAAAATAAAAATAATAAAAATAATTGATATATGCATATCAATTAATTTGAATCCAAGTGCCCATCATTTTTCAAATGTATGAAACTTGAAATATTTTTTATTTATTTATATTTTATTATTTGAATATTTTAGTTTATTTCTGTGTATAATATCAGCCTAATATATATATATATATATATATATTCATACATACATACAAATTTATATTTCAAAATATTTTCCTAGGATATATGAAATTTCAATTATTTATTAAAACTAATATAAGTTATATAATTTAAATATGTTAATTATAATCTCTAAAATAGAGCATACTACCTATACATATATTAATACTCAAAATCATAACTAAAAAAAATTCAAATATTTTTCTAGGATATCTGAAATTTTAATTATTTATTAAAACTAATATGAGTTATATAATTTAAATATGTTAACTATAATCTCTAAAATAGAGCATATCACCAATATAACCAAAACCAAAA
>CATIWM010508458.1:0-12123 GCA_949671775.1 Mallotus repandus
CTTTAATAACTCATTCATGTGAATACAATAAAAATATAACTCTAATAGGATAAAAGTTCAAATTTAAAGTCTAATAAAAATAAGCCCATTAATCTTATTAAAGTTGAATGGCCTTTTATTTATCAAAATGGCCTAAAAACTTCACTTTAACATGGCTAGAATCTTGTCTTCATGATTTGGGTTTGTTTGAATCATTAAAGGCTTATTGCTTCCTTGGTGCTTGTAGGACATGGAGGTTGGATTCATATGAGACAGTAATGGAGAAGTACTTCAAGCATCAATTATGAAAATTACCTATAATTTTGCAGCAGTAGCTGAAGCATCAATAGTGAGAAGCTTCGAGATTTGTCTCAAATCACGAAATCTAGAACTCTATAATCGAATCAGATGCTAAGGAAGTGATAGATGCTATTAACATTAATAATGATTCTATCAACTGGGAATACGCAACAATTATTGAGGAAATCTAGTCCTTGAAAGTAGCTAGATCAAATTGCTCAGTTCAATATGTTCACGTCAACAGGGCTGCAAACCAGGTTGCTCACTAGCTCTCCAAGAGTGATATGTTTTTGGACAATAGGGGAATCGACTGATATCTCCCTAATGATCTCAATGAGTTAATCCATAGGGATTATAACTCAGCCTCTACTAGGTCTTTGTAATCCTAGGCTACTCTTTTTGTTCTGTTTTTGTAAGTTCCCTATTTCTATAAGTTAAGTGATTACGATCAATGTAATCTTAGTAGCATTAGTAGATTGTTTTGGTTTTGCTTATTGTAGGGTAAATTCTATGAATGATACCAAAACTTTGTACTTGATTACAAAATGGTACCATTACTTCAATTTATATATTTTTGGTACCAAAACATCGATTTTAGTTGCACCGGGAAGTCCCAAATACACAATCAGGCCAAATTTGATAACGTAGCAACTAGAGATGCACCGTCAGTAGCCATATCGTATGACACGTCAGCAATAAAAAAATAAAAAGTGAAAAAAATAAAAAAAAGCTTAAGTTAATGTTTCTGCTTATTTAGAATTGGATTATTTCAGAATTCTCTCAACTGGTCCGAAAAGTAAAACATTAAACAAGTTACAACAGTTTGCCGATGTGGTATATGATGTGGTTGCTGACAGGGCATTTCTAGTTGTCATGTCATCAAATTTGGCCTGATTGTATTTTTGGGACTTCCTGGTGCAACTAAAATCAATGTTTTGGTATCAAAAAGATACAAAATAATAGTACCATTTTGTAATTGAGTGTAAAGTTATGGTACCATCCAGAGAATTTACCCGTTATTTTGTTTTTAGAAGTCCGCAGTTAGACTCATTGCCCCTGGTGTATCTCTGTTCCTTGTTTAAAGATAACAAGTTTCCAAAAAGGTTTGAACGGAGTTGGTATTGGGTTGGTAGTAATGGGGTTTGGTCGGAGTTTGGTTTTGAAACGGAGAGGTAGGTTTGGGAGTAATTCAATGTAGCACAGAAGCAAGACTAGTTGCATTAAGTCCAATTCAATAGGCTGTAGTGTAGATTAGCCTTTTTCGACCGGTAACAAGAGGTTTTTACTAATTTGCTTGTGCATTCAGCGTAGCACTGTAGCAGGATTAGGTGCATTTAAGGGTTTCACATAAATTTTGGAGAAAGATAATGCGGGTTAATTATTAGAGGATGCTCCATATGATGAACCAATTAGAGGATGCTCTGTATATGATAAGCAATCCAAGACTATTATTTTCTAAGACTGCCTTTAAATAGTTTGAGCTTGAAAAGTTCCCAAATAACTAGTTCATTAAAGAGCACTGCTTCCTATGGGACATATCCAAAAAGGCAAAAACTTGACAAACTGATCACAAAGCAATCCAAATTCAGAAGTAAATTCATCGCTACTTGGACACATGAGCACAGAGATATTAAAATAAGTTGGACCAATTGCTATTGTTGAATTGTGTTGATAGATTTCATACAAAGTTAACATTCATTAAAACTATAGACGAGAAGTTCAAGCTTTCATGGTTTCATCTAAACATTCAAAAACAAACAATTGATAATGCAACATAATTAGTTTTGCCTGTAAGCTATATAATTAGCTAGAGCAATCAATGGAGCTGCCTTGTCAAGATCAAATCCAGCCAATTGCTCCTGAGCTTCCTTGTTCAACTTCTCAGCTAACTCTCTTGACTTCTCAATCCCCATTATCTTAGGATATGTAACCTTATCTGCCACCAAATCTTTCCCTGCAGTTTTCCCCAATTCTTGAGATGATTTAGTCACATCTATAATATCATCCACCACCTGAAACAACAATCCAATACCTCTAGCATATTTTCTTAATTTCTCAATTTCCTCATCACTCCCTCCACCCAATATAGCCCCCAGCATCACAGCCCCTTCCAGCAACTTTGCTGTCTTGTGAACATGAATAAATTCAAGTTTTTCATGACACAATTCAGATAATCCTTCGGAACATATATCAACAACTTGACCAGCAACTAATCCTTCTTCCCCAATAGCTTTAGCTAATTTCCCAATAGCCCTATAAATTCTAGAAGGAGTAACATTTAAAGTGGCTACAGCAATATGTTCAAAAGCAAATGCTAACAATGCATCGCCTGCAAGAACAGCAACGTCCTCACCATAAACAATATGATTAGAGGGTTTCCCACGGCGAAGATCATCGTTATCCATGAAAGGAAGATCATCATGAATAAGTGACATAGTATGAATCATTTCAACAGCACATGCAGCAGGCATAGCCATGGAATCATCACCACCAACAAGCTCACAAGCAGCTAAACATAGAGCAGGTCTCACCCTCTTGCCACCAGCCAACAGAGAATACCTCATAGATTCATGAATTTTGACAGGCTCACGAAGCGAAACAGCAGCATCTAAAGCCTGATTAACAGAAGTAACCTTTTGAAGCATGTAACTCTTGAAATCATAACTGGGTCTTGAATCATTAGTATTGCCTCGTTCTTCTTCTTCTTCAAGAGTAGTTTTTTCTTCTGTTGTATTAACTGCTGAAATAAAAGAAATTGGTTTTCTTGATTTTGTACATAAAAGATGAATTTTTAAGCTTTTTACAGCATTACAAGACCAAAATTTGGATCTGGATCTGGATGCTTGGTTGAAGATTGAAGTGGGATGTACCCAAGAACTCAAATACACGTAACTCATTTTTCTTCTCTTGTTTCAATAAAAAGAACCAAAAAAACCAAACTTTTTCCTGCAAAAAATATTGATAGAAATGAAGAAGAATGAATCTTTGGACAAAAATATGAGATTTAACAGAGAAAACAAAGCAAAAAGAACGGAATTGGAAATTGGATTGAGATTTTGGATGGATCGGAATTAGAGTAGCCAGTGCATGCACCGATGTTGTTGCTAACACTTTTTTATACCAATTTTTTCTAAGGCCAAACGGACAAATTGGGCCTTCACATTTTGTCTTAATTTTACATTGGACTCTTTAGTTTTTTTAGCTAGAACTTCAACTTTGTAAATAAGAGATCATATTGAATATTTACCGAGTACAATTAAGTTCTATAACTTTTTTTTAGTATAATTAAGTCATATAGATTAATAAAAATTTAATTTTAAGGGTTACTAATAAAAAAATTGGTAATTTTTTAATATATATATAACACAATTATAATTTTTTAAAAGCTTTTAAATTTATAAAATATATATATATATATATATATTTAATTTTTTCTTCAATTTTAAAAACTTTACAATTAAGTGATATATATATTTTAAATAAATGACCAATTTTATTCATTAATATAAATAGCACATTTATAATTGATCTAAAATTTAATTTTAACAATTGAATAAATTTTTTTATTTATTAATTATTGCGTAGATTTAAAAATTATTGTATAGATTTAAAAATTTAAACTAATTAATGAAATTTAAATTTTTTTTATTCAACCGTTAAAATTAAATTTTTGGGTTAATTATCAAATTGCTATTTGTATTAATGAATAAAATTTGTTATTTATTTTAAATGTATATCACTTAATTTTAAAGTTTTTAAAATTCAAGAAAAAATTATAATTATGCTATATATATATTTTTAAAATTTTTTTTAATTTTTTTTGTTGGTAATCCTTAAAATTAAATTTTTTATTAATCTATAGGACTTAATTGTACTAAAAAAAGTTATAGGACTTAATTGTACTCAATAAAAGTCCAATATGGTCTTATTTACAAACTTAGAGTTCCAATTTGACTCAAAAAAATTAAAGGGTCCAATATAAAATTATGGTAAAATGTGAGTGTCCAATTTGGCCCTTTGGCCTTTTTTCTAATAATGTTATTTTTATAAAATTAAATTATATGATAAAAATAATTTTTCTTAAAAAACATATCGTAATACATATATATATATATACTTTGCACAATTTGTTAGTTTGACATCTTACAAAGTTTGAAGTTTCAATTTGGCTAAAAAAACTAAAGGGTCCAATATAAAATTAGGGCAAAATGTGAGTGTCCAATTTGGCCCTTTGACCTTTTTTCTAATAATGTTATTTTTATAAAATTAAATTATATGATAAAAATTTTTTTCCTTAAAATATATATCGTAATATATATATATATACTTTACACAATTTGTTAGTTTGACATCTTAACTGATAATTTTACCATTTCAACATTTAAACTTGCTTAAAATATACTAATTTGAGGATATAATACATTTGTCACCCTATGTACTTGACATTTTTTGTGAGTTTTGACATTTCTATTTGCAGTTTTTAATCAAAAAACTTTTAAAATGTGACACATACTGATTCGCTATTTTCATGCCACTTGTACTGATAGCAATTTTACAATTATATTTTAGATAAGTTCAAGCATTAAAATGGTAACATTGTAAGTTGAGGTGTCAAACTGATAAAAAATAATAAGTATATGAACCACAATTATATTATACCTTTTTATTACAATGAATTAAGGTAATATTTTGCCCTCGAAGCCTTGGTCTGGTGGCCAGGGCTGTTGGGGTGCATGAGTAGGTCTTGGGTTCGAGACTCACACTCCCTAAAGAATCTATTTATTTTTGCTAAAGAGAAGGTAGGTAATTAGAAACCAAATCATCTTTTCGCCGTATCTTATCTAATTTCACAATATTTTGTTTCTTCTTCTCCTTTCAAATATAATCTTTAGATTTTGTTTTTCTTCATTCATACAAAGCTTATTTCCATTATCCTTTTTAATTACAACAATTTCAAAATTTCGCACGATCAAGCAACTAACAACCTGCCCAAGTTTTTATGAGAAAATATGCATTCTATTGATGAGCATAATATTGATGGTTCTTTGAAAGCATTTGATTTCAATAACTAGAGAGAGACCAGTCTTACTTGGAGTAAATTCTTCTTTATAATTAGGGGTGTAACCAATCAAGCAACTCGTTATTCATTCGAAATTCGACTAAAAAAAAACACATTTGAGTTTATGTATTAAACTAAAAGAGGCGAATCTAAATTTTATTTTGAGACTTGTAAGTTAAACGAGTCGAACTCAAACTTTTTTAAACTTGACTCGTTTAAGTTCGTGAGGAGGTCCGTTCGTAAGTTCGTGAACAACTCGTGAATAGGCTGGTGAACATGCTCATTTACGTATTAATAATTAAATTATACAATTTTTATAAAAATTAATTTTAATATTAAAATTTCTATTAAATAAATATAATTTAAATTATTAAGTATTATTATTAATTAAATAAATATTATTAAATATAATTTTAATTTTATGAAAATTGTGTAGTTTTAGTGTAAATTAGTATTGGAATTAAGTAAATAAAATTTTAATTACAAAGTAAATATTATATAATATTAATTCAATATTAAGTAAATAAAGTATAAATTACTAGGTATAATCAGAATGCATATATACATAATAAAATTATATAATTTTGTGTAAATGAATATTAATATTAATATTAAGTAAATATAATTTCAAGTATATACAATGAAATACTAATGCAGTATTAAGTAAATAAACATTACTAAATATAATAAAAAGTACATATTTATAATTTAAATTAATATTAACATTAATAACAACATTAAGTATAAATATCATATTAATAAATAAAAAATAAAAAAATAATTTAAACATCATAATAGTAAAAATTAAAAATGTAAAACACCATTGATATATATATATTTTTAAGCGGAACATTATAAAAATTAAATTTTCACAAAAATATTTTGAGATGCTAAAATGTAAGATTATAGTTCAAAAAAATATAAAACTTATTGTAAGTTGTAGAAAAAAAATGGGTTAATTAAAATTTATTTATTTGATTTGTAGTTTGAGAAAATCAATATGTTGAAGAAAAAATGCATGAAAAATATGTGGTTATAATGTATAATGCTTGCTCAGATTTAGTGAAAGAAATGTTGTATGGAGAATATAAATTGTTATAGTGTATAATTTTAGATTTCAAAATCTCTTATTCAATATTAGACAAATAAAAAGTAAATAAATAATTTATAAAATATTATTGTCTAGCACATTTATAAATCATGTAATTGAAAGATGAGTTGAGTCAAACAATTATAATGAACTGAGCCATTTAGATGTATAGTATATTGAGCTTGTCTAGTTTGTGAGCTCAACTTGAACTCGTGAACACAAACTTGAGCTAAAATTTTAAAAAATTAATGGATTCCAGCTCGTTAGTTTTTAGACAAATCGAACCTAAAAGTTCAACTGGACTCCACTTGATTATATCCCGATTTTGCCTTATTTGGATGGATGTTCGTACCAATTTCATTTGCAGGGAATTATTTTTACAAATCTTTTTAATTTGTTTGTTTGCTATTGGTTTTATATTGATATGAATAATCTGCATTTTTTTATAATTTTTGTTGGAAAGCTGTTTCTTTTTTGGGTAAATTGTTTAGTGACAGTTAATACTCCATTTTGTATTTGTCGCATTATTTTGAATGTATTTATGATTATTTGGGTCTTTCTAGTTTTTTCTAGACTCTAAATGAATCGAGCTTCTCATGGACTAATCGGAATTCGAATCAATAAAAGATTGTTAAAACTCATATATTAAAACTCATTTAATAAGCATGTTGAAGCTAAATGATATAAAATTTTACTCGCAAAATTCACGATTAAACTTAATAAAAACTTACAAGATGACTCGTAATGCTTATCTACTGATGATTTAATTTTAAAGATATATTATATAAATTTTTTATTCATAGTAAATGTAAAAATATTTAAAAATATATTATTATAATAAAATCATTATTTTAGGATAACTTTTTAGTAAATTATTTATTTTAAATTTTATATTTTTAGAGCTCATTTAAATTCGCAAACAGTTTATGAACATCAAGTACTACAATAGACTCAACTCGATAATAAACAAATTAAGTCTAAATCAACTAAAGTTCTGTTCAACTTGGTTGGATTAAACTCTTAATTTTCTTTTGTAATTAATGCTTAAATTTAACCTTTTTAAGAAATATTTATTAATATAGACATGCTTTATTTCACTTATTTTTCTTGTTTTATGATAATTCTTAATCACATAATTTTCGATTTCTTTTAACTATAATATTAGCAATGTTTTGTACTTCAATTTTTTTTAGGTTTCTTTATATATTCATCAAAAGCACACCCCATTAATACAAATATCCTACGTATTTAATTTTTTTTTTTTCATCCGTGTCCCTTTTTAAAAAAAATTTACATCCATACAACCTTCTTCAAAATTGTTTGTCAAGCACTTCAAAAAATAAAACACAATTCTTTTGTCACGTCCATGTCTTCGGACATATTTAATTGAGGATCACTATTATTAAAATAATCCAAGAGAGGGGCTTAATTGATAAAAAGAGAAATATGATGAAGGGTTAAGATTTAAGGAGTGAAAGAGAATAAATAAATAGGATGGGTTTTGTAGTGTGAGGTGTCACCCTCTCCCCCTTTTAACAGCTGTGTTTCATGATTAAAAAAATAAAATAAAATAACACTACAAGAAATTATTAAATTTATGACAATAAAAATTATCACTTAAATCTAAATATTGTCACAAATATTTTTTTATTACAATAAAAAATTATCACGGGAATGTTATCTAAAACTGTGTTGCTAAAAGTTATCAGGTAGTAGTGATAATAAAAAATTGTCACAATAAACTCTAATCTATGACAATAAAATTATTGTCTCACTAATTATATTTTGTGACAGTTTGTATCGTAACGTAAAATCTAACACTTGCCACGAAAAACATAATACTTTCACACATTATATACATATCAAAGTCAATGACAATTTTAATTATTGTCACAAAGAATACGAATAGTGACAATATTCTATTGTCACAAATTAAAAATTATGTATTAGTAACAATATAGATCACCATAAATTAATAAACACCTCATTCTTATATTTAAATTTATCATTACCAACATCATTTAAATTTTAACTATTTTTTAATATAATATGCACATAAAATTTTAACTTTTAATATTTGAAAAACTTTTAATTTTATAGGTTATCATAACTACCATAAAAAAAAATAACAACATAATAAATTTTTAGTTGGAATAATATATAGAGAAAAGTTCTAACCACTTGTTTCCTTACTAACAATGTGGGATTCAAGTTTCATATCTCAATATATATTTTTGTGACAATAAAATATTAAATTGACAAAAATATTAAAATTTATTCATTACAATTTTAGTATACTTGTAACAAAAAAATCCATAATATTTATTTTTTTGACAACTAAAATTCGTCACTTATAAACTGAAAATTTTAGTGACAATATCAAATAATATGTCTTTTACGTGACAAATTAAACTTGTCACAAAAATATATTTGATTACATTAAAAAATATGGTCACAAAAAAGATCTACTTCTAATTTTATAATTATAATTAATGCATTATTGTGACAAATTGTCACAAAATTTTAATATATTTGTGACAATTTAATATATAGTCATATATTATTCATTGATAAATTAATAAATTAAATATTGTGACATATCAAAAAATCATTGTCACTTATTAAATTTTGTTGTGACAATAAATTTAGTGACCATAAAAATATTTTTACTGATGAGTAAACTTGTTGTAGTGTAATTTTTGTCTATGTATAAGAACGCAGTGAGGCTCATTTTCTCCCTATTTGTTACCGTTGAAATCTTCTTGAGTTTTATCACTTGAAAGCTCTGAAATTTCTGAGATTTTTGTTGTTAATTTCTGATGATAGGTCATTAGGAGACCACTGATCAAGTTTGGTCCTGCAAGGCAAGAGAGGAAGTGTTAGGTGGCCACTGACAGGAGCACTTTAACGCTCAAGTAAGTGGGAGTCCTACTTTTCCAAAGAATGAAGTTACAGAGTAGGTGGTGGTTGAGTGTTCGTGATGTCTTGCTTTTCTATTCTATGTCTAATACCTTTTTATATGAGGAGTTTTTCATGTTCTTCAAGTTTGACCAAGTGACCGTTCCTCGGGATGGATACCTGATAGGTTTGAGCAACAAGTTTATTCAAATGGGTGGCATTACTTTATCCTTGACTGCTAGGCCATTTATTATGGGTGATGTCATCCTTGGGTGTCATTTCTTTCTTTCCCGCCTATTCTATTGTCAGGTCGTGTCAATCTATAAGGTCAGGGCAAAATTTTAAGGGAGATTTCTTTTCGGTCTGTCGGTCCTATGATTGGTCTACCAATCTTGGTCCCCTTATTATTGTAGTTTGTCCCAAAATTTTTTTAGACATTTATGTCCAATAGAAGAGTATCTCAGAGTTTCATCATCGCACATTTCTAGAGCATGGGTGGCTTTTTACAATTTGAATAACATTTACTGGAGATCATATTGGGCAATAATAATGAGACTGGTATACTTGTTTTACTTTTGTGGTATTGATTGTTGGTTGGTATTTGGTATACGAGCTTCATGGTTCTATGGTTTGGGACCATTACTCCTTATTTCAACATTATCGCTGACCTACTTTTTCACCATTGTTCATTCTCTTTTAAAGTTAAGGGAGATTGGAGACCAAGTGGGTCTTTATCGCTTTGTAACTCATGAACTTGGGAAATTTCATTGTTTATACTAAGGACCAATGTTGAGAAAATAGACTAGGATTAAAGAGTTGGAGAAAGAGATGGTTGACCTGAAGGAGGCTCATCATGTGGACCATGAAGATTAAATTCAACAATCATTTGGGGTCCATGACGATGTAAAAGATATAGTGACTAAGGCTTGTAAAAGATTTGACTTTGTTATTTAACGTTGCATAGCACATGCATCATATGCATCTTATGCATTATACTAACACCTTATTTTGCAGCCAACATAAATTCATCTAGGTCTTCTTGTGTGTAGAGATGAAGAGGTGGAGATTGTAAAGAATCACTTCAAGTCTAGAATTAATAGCAAAGGAGATCCTTCGTGGCTTATAAAGGAGTCTTATCAACTTGCTCTACTTAGAGATACCATCGACCCCAACTAGTTTTACAACTGAAGAGATGGAATAACAAGAGGGAAATTAGTCCATGGATGATATCAAGAGTGCACTAATGAATGACTTGAGAACTATGGTTCAAGATGAACTGAGATAAGCCTTGGTCGGATTGGCACCACCTCATGTAATAGAAACAATGCCAATTGCACCTACTGCTACCAATCCACCTACTCTTACTCCTGGCAATAATGGTAATATTATTGTCGGAGGCCAACCTTTAAATGCTGCTATAACTGTACCCACTGTGGAAATGAATTTTGAAGATGTAGAAATTACATGACACAAAAAGAAAAGAAAGAATCAATCAAGCTAGTCCAAGAACTTGAGTCCAAGCAGATGCAATCTTTGGTTTGAAAAATGTCCAAGATGGAAGAACTGATGAGAGGACAAGGAATGGAATACAGTTTTGAATTTGATGATTTAATGTTTACTAAAGAGGATACGCTACTAGATAAGTTTAAAATGCCTCAG
This sequence comes from Mallotus repandus, assembly GCA_949671775.1. Lineage (NCBI taxonomy): Eukaryota > Viridiplantae > Streptophyta > Magnoliopsida > Malpighiales > Euphorbiaceae > Mallotus > Mallotus repandus. Next base: position 10,986 of record CATIWM010508458.1, read on the forward strand.
CTTTAGAAATTTAATAGTACTAGAGACCCGATAGTGCATCTTTGTCAATACTTAACTGCCATGGTCACTACTAAAGCCCCTTTGTCAGTTGTCACAAGGCTATTTGTGCTATTTTTAGTAGGCATAGTTGTGAATTGGTATCATAGGCTACAGAAATCTATTTGAGCTAACTAGAAAGAGCTGTCCACTGCTTTCTTGAAGCAGTATGAGCACAATACCAAGCTGGAGGTGTCTATTAGAGCCTTAGAGTTAACTAAACAAAGGGGGAATGTATCTTTTTTAGATTTTCTGATGAGGTTCATGAACAAAGCAGGGCTAATGAATAATAAACTAGCTGAGAAGGATCAAGTGAGGATGATCGTAAGAAATGTATCACCTAATTTGGTTAAAAGATTACCGATTATAGGCATGTATGATGATGATTTGCAGGTAGAAGAGATTGAGAATGAAAAAGAAGAACACAAGCAGTGCATGAGGGAAGAATTATAAAACTGAGGGCACTCAATAAGGAAACACTAGCAGAGTTGTAGATATTCATGTGATACAACATGCAAAGAGATTGAAAAACTTTAGCCAATCCTTGTCGAAAGTCCTAAAGCGCTTGATTCAAAAGGGCTTACTTTAACCTTTATCCAACTCAAGCCCACCAAATGTAACAGACAAATTTATTCGCCTCAAATATAAGATCTAAAACCTTATAGTGTGTGTATATATAAATAATTTTTTTAGGGTTGAATTTTCTTTTTAAAGTAACTATTTAGGATTTTTTTTCTGAATTTATTTTTTTTCCTTTTCGAATGAGGTTATTATTTTACTTATCCTGAATAGAGGAATTCCTAAACATCTAAGGAAAATAATAACCTCATTCTAAAAGGAAAATAAAATAAATTCAGAAAATAGAATTATATATATATATAAAATTTTATTTTTTAAATTTATTTTTTTTCCTTTTCTAATGAGGTTATTATTTTCCTTATCCTTAATGGGGGAATTCCTAAAGATCTAAGGAAAATAATAACCTCATTATAAAAGGAAACTAAAATAAATTCAGAAAATAAAATTATATATATATAATTTTATTTTCTGAATTTATTTTAGTTTCCTTTTATAATGAGGTTATTATTTTCCTTAGATCTTT
>CATIWM010508502.1:0-30003 GCA_949671775.1 Mallotus repandus
GAGCAGTTATATAGTAGATCAAGCGACTGTAATAATAAAAATTTTCAAAAAAAGATAAATTATATTTTAGTATGACATCTTTAGTACATTTAAGAAGCAAATGGTTAAATAATAAAAATATTATTTGTAATTTTGGGCATAAATATTCTCTTTTTAAAAGAAGATAATATTTTAATTTTCTGATTGTACCATCTTTATATCTTGTAAAGTGATAAGTAAAATTTCATCTTGTGACAAAAAAAAAAAAAGGAACATTTTATTTATATCTAAATAGATAACTTTATAATAAAAGAGTTATGTTTGAAGATTTAATAATTAAATGAAAAAGACTAATCATAAAAACATTTGTAGAAGAAAACTAAAAGAAATAATTGGATAATTGACTGTTTTATAATGCATACCACTGCTTTCTTGTTCTCAATCAATTTAATATAAGACCTTAACAGGCTTTTTAAGCAAAATATAATCCCCAACTTTTCTCACATGCTTAGTTTGGGAATCTTTTAGGTAATTAAAGTTAAGACTTTTTCCTTTTAGGAACCCACAAATCCATGCTTTAGATTAAGTTAATATATGTTTTTAATTTTATTTATTTATTGACTTCAACATTATTTTCTTATGAATTAAACTTATAAATTAATTATGATAAAATTTAAACTACTTATATTTTTTAATTGATTAAAGTGATTAATTTCTCACCACAGGATGAGAGCAAGAAAAAAATGTGAGAATTCTAATTATACTCTCAACATCTGAATATCTACACTTTTTGCACATTATATTATATATTATAATATTTTTTAAGAAAAAAATTATCGTTATATGATTAACTAGTGTCGCTTTTTTTTTTTTTTTTTTTTGCAACTATCTTTCTTTGTTGTCACTTCAAAGCACTATAGTTTTTGGAGGAAAAAGAAAAAGAAACTCTCCTATTGTCTATATCATTTTCTTGTACATTACCTTCATCTCTCCTTTTTTTTAAAAAAAAAAAAAGAAAAAAATTGAAAAAAAAAATCATGAGTTGACTTCTTCATGTATCTCTTCTTCACTCATCCGACAATGTAAAAAAAGAGTTTTATGTAGAAGAAACTAGTGGGAAGCAATATGATGAATGAAAATGGAGTTTTTTTTATTTTCTCAAACATCATGAATTATCCTAGTATTTGTTTTACGCAGATAAACACTATTTTTCACACTATCATTTTTGTAAAAGATAACATTATAATTTAAGTTAAATTATGATAGACAACTAAAATTCAAAGTTTACATATATATAAGCTAACATTATGATTGTTTTACATATTGTAAAGGAAGAAAAAAAAAAAAACAATTAATGGTGACAAGATACGACAAAGTCTGATTAATGTTTGAAGAAATTTCATTGTCAAGAGCACTAAAGCCATACATAATAAACAAATCTTGTACCCAAGAAGAATAATTAAATAAATCTTAAACAAATCTCTTTTGCATTAGTTTCAAATAAAAGAAAACTTAACAACAAATTTGTTTAAGACAATTAAGCTTATTGTTCCATTTCTCAAAGAAACAAATGCTGATTTTGAGGGAGTTTGCATGTCTAGCTATGTTCTTAAGTGCTGAAGTTTACACCAATACAGGTGACCTGCAAAAAAATGTAAACATTACTAAAAAAAAAAGATTTTTCCCCCAACATATGAAGGCAAAAGAGGTTAATCTTGAAGTTTGATGGAAAGGTTTATATCTTAAATGGTAGTATATCGTGTGTTGCTCTTACTACTTATTACTAAATTATTTATTAATATTTTAATATATTTTATTAGTGAAAATTCTAAATTATAAGATATATCTAAATAATAAAATTTACATAGAGGGTTTATATAAATTGAAAAATAGTATAAAGAATTTTTTAGTATAAATAAACAGTATAATAAATTTCTATTAATGGTATAACAAATAGTATAATAAATAATAAAGAGGTTTAGTATGAAGTTTAATGATGTTACACATAAATTTTTAGGAGTGAAAAATGAAATATAAGATTAGTTATAAATTTAATTATTGTTACCATAATTTTTAGGTTATCATAAGATTAGTTTTTAAAATTATTAGATTAGTATTAGAGTATATATAGTAGTGTTTTAGTTAAAAAATAATACTAAATAATTATTATATTATTATACTTTTAAAAATAAAATTTTTAATGGTTTGAAAAAAAGTATTTGAGTGATTTAAAGCAGACAAATATGTAGTATATAAATATTTTTAGAATTTGAGTAGTATTGAAATATGTATAATTGTGTTTTAATTAAAAAATAATACTAAATAAATATGGTAAATATTTTACTTTTAATAAAAAATAAGAATTTTTAATAGTTTGATATATTAACTTTTAGAGTAAATATTCAAATACGAAGATTTGTGACATTTTTGGCATAATAAATTTAAAGTTCAGCATTTATTGAAGGAATGTAATGGTGTGGTTAGTAGAGTGTGGGTTGTGACTTGTGTGTAGAGTGTGGGTCGTGACTTGTGTGCATGAGAGCTGAAAGGTCTATCTAGCATCTAATAAGATGCATAATTCAACATTTTAAAAGCATTGATGTATGATGAATTCCTCCTTTTAATTCACTTACTTTTATAATATCTTCTAACTTCCCTTCTATTAGATCTGCCCATTACTCAGTTCAAAAAAAAAAAAAAAGATCTGCTCATTTCTGTTTTACCCTTTAATTGCTTATCCTTAAAGTCATTATTGCTTAAGCGTTGGATTGATTAGCTCTAGAAGAAAAGTGCATATCAGATTCCTCTCTTTCAAAATGAACTAATAATCATTCAGTATATATTAAAAAAAAAAAAAATCTTTCATGGAGGCCAATTGCATTGCAGTGGCCCAATAAGCGATTTCAGGACAATGAGCAAATGAAATAAAAAAACTGATCCGCCGATTGAAAATCGAAAAATCAATACAAAATAAAAGTTAACCGAACTGATAAACTAAATTTTTATTTGATTTTTAAAACCATTTTGAAAAATAATGGTTTGGTTTAGATTTATAATTTTGCAAAACTGCAGTTAATCAATCCGACAACTATATTTAATTAGTTGGTTAACCGAACCATTAACATCAAAAATTAAATGTGAAAATATATTTTAAACTTTTACTATATTAATAACTATTATTAGATTAAAAATAATTTTATTTTAATTATTTTTTATTTTAAATTTTACATAATTGAAAATATATAAAATATTGGAGTAGTGATCATTTGAAAAACTCATCATTTATAGAATTATTTTATTGCTTGTTAAACATTTATCATATATTCTTTTAAGTTGTATTAATATTTGATCGAGAACCTTATTTTCTATATATTTAATTTTAAAGATTGGTAATTTTAATGTGAAATAAGTTGCCCTATATATATATTTTATGAATTTAATTTGATAATAGGAAACATGTGTTTTTTTTTTGAATTCAACATTATATGCAATAAAAATTATTACAAATAAAAAATCTAAAAAAAAGGCATAATCGAACCGGTTTAATTGATTAACCGATTAGTTGCATAACCAAGATAATTGATTTAATTATGGCTCTAAATATGATTAAATTAATAGAGATGGTTCGGTTTAAAATTTTGCACTATGGTTCGATAAATGCTCGCCCCTACGAGAAGTCCCCGAACCAAAAGTGACTAGCTGACCACGCAGGAAGAATAAGTAGAGGTAGAAGCACCAATAGACGTATGGGGAAGGGCAGATATCCTGGTCGTCCATCTCCTTACGACCGAAGAATTAGGGATCTACTAGCACTCAGCACCAGCATCATTGCTAACACCCTAAACCTTTAACAATGCATATCCCACTTCTAACCCTCAATTCGACAGATACATGGATCGCAAACCCACCATCTAATGAGGCAGAATGAAGGCCATAGCTATCATAGAACCCTACCACACTACCACCACCGCTCAGGGACTCACCGGAACGGTCATTACTAGAAACCCTACTGGTAAACACCTCCAAAACACTCACCATTAAACCACCTAACCTTCATTCAAACTCGTAAAGGTAAACGAATGACCCGAACAACAAATGAAATAAAAAAACAAATCACTAGAAAAAGAATAAATAAAAGACCGATGAGAACCATAAAAAAAAAAAATCATTAAAGTACAAACGGTTGCGATTAGACGACAAATATGAATCTTTTGGTTTGATTCAACCGTTTATATATGAATCTTTGGTGAAATTTTATTAGATGTTACTATTAATATGTCAAATCACCTTTAAAAATATAAATTATTTTAAATATAATTTGATACATTTATTATAACATTTTTTCAATCATATAAATTATTTTAAAAAGTATATAGTTATAATTTATCATCTCTAATTTATTTATTATTAAAATTATTAATAGAAACTATTTGAAAATTAACTTTAAAATGCAAGTTTGATTAATATAAATGTTATAGACATAAATATTATAATGATTTAATTTCTAACTATAATTTAAAATAATATTTATTTTATTATGAATTGTAAAAAATCAATTATATTCATTTAATTTTAAAGAACACTAGTTGTTATTAATTATTTTGAACAAGGTTGATATAGTCTAGATACGAAATAAAGTTAAATTAGCTACGGGAAAAAAACTCCAATATAGAGCTGATCAAAACCATAACAAATTTTAATAAAAACACCTATTAGATGCTGATTTGGTAACATTACCAAACATCAAGGCAAAACCAGAACAGGGAAATCAAGCTTCAAAAAAGAGAGGCAGAAAAAGAGAGGAAAAAAGACAACTAGCAAACAAAGTGAACCATGAATGACAACGAAGAATAAACAAAAACATACGAAGGAGACACTTCATAGAGAAGTATTCCCAAGCAAGTAAACAATCAAAACCTTAAACGAACAGGAATTTGGAGATCAGAAGGAAAAATGTCAAGTTCACTCACCTTTCCCCTGCCTCCTTAACCTTGATGACTTTACCATCAAAATAGTATCACCGGTCACCCACCAAACCCCTTCATCATACAGGAACTGGCCAAAAAGAGACTGGATAAGGAGTTGTCATTATCTAACACCAAGAAGCTCACACTTCTTTATTGGAACACGCAATAAGTAGGCACTTAACAATGACATCAGGAGGCAAAAATGCTCCTAATGATTTGCTAACATTCACTCCTCTCATGAGAGCTAATAAATTTCTAGTATTTCCACTTATCTATGATTCAACCAAAAAAATGCAATATAAAAATATTAGTGAAAATCAGAAAATAACAGTAAAGTGTAATTTAAATCAAACTTTTAAAAAGTTAAATTTTCCAATTAAATAGGCGCCAGTATATATTGGTTCCTCAGTTATTTGCACTCACATTCTTACAATAAAGAGTCCCACTCTAAATACAGTTCCACAAAATGCAAAAAGAGGACACAAATACTTTTTATCTAAGGCTGTGGAGCCCTTGCACTCTCATGCACACAAGTCTCCACCTTTAGATTAAAATAATACTTTGGCCTTTCACTTTTATCTGTCATAATGTTGTGACCTCGAATTGATGAACTATGTAGTCTAATTTCCCGTAAATACTTCACGGCCAACAAGGAATATATCTCACTTCTTTGCAGCCTTTGTCACATTGAACTTGAAGAATATAATATCTCCATCTTGGACAACATATGTCTTCCCTTCCTGTCTATATTTCCCAGCAGCCTGCAACAAGTCAAAAGAAATGCAAAACATGGAAAGGAATAAGCTATTTTTTTACCTCAGTGCAGAGATCATCTATTTTGTTACAATATATACTGATTGCTAGAAGTCTGGCTAACAGGGGATACTACTAGGCCTGGCCACAGGGCGATTCGAGCTGGGACCGGAACCAGCCAAACCCGGGACCGGCTTGAACCGGCCAGGAACCGAGAGAACCGGTTCAGGGCCAGGTTCACCCCCTTGAAACCGTGAACCACCAGTTCCGGTTCCATGCAAATAAAAAAAAAAAAGAGGACCTTTAATTTATAGCTGTTGCAGATGCAACACCTTTGGCGCAAGGGTGGGGCCAAAAACTTGCCCTCTCCCTCCATTATCAAATATATATTTTTTATTTATAAATTAAAAAATTAAATTATAAAAGACAATTTTAACCTAAATAACAGCCATTCAATTAGTTTTTGGGGTTATTTTTGAAGTTCAAAAAATTAATTTTATTGTCTACAAATAGCTAGAGGGGGAAAGAATTTTTTCTCACAAATCAATTTCTCTCAAAATTCTCTACATTTACATTCATTTAGTACAGGAGGAAGTATTTTGGATGAGACTCGTTTTTCAAAGGCTCTGAAATCATTGGAGGCACAAACATGAGTTAATCATTGGCCTAAAGTGGCATTAAAGACACAAGAAATTGAAAGAAAAGAAAATAATGATTTATTTGACTTTACAACCGAAGGAGGAACGGGAACTTCAACATCCGGCATAGGAAGTAACTAAATTGAGAAAGTAAAGGGTAAATAATTTCTTTAAAACATGTAAAAGAACTTCGTAGGCTTTGATTCCTATAAACCCCAAAAGAATACGCAGACAACTTAATTTTTGATCATAAAATCAAGTTCAACCCCTTTAATTTATCAATTTAAATTCTTTAATGATGTAAACTAATTTAATATATTTGTTTTAATTTTATTTTTAATCAAGCTCTTTGAATTTTTTTAATTTCAAGTGAACTACAAGTTTTTATTTTTTTACATTCAATTTATTATTGCAACCTTTATTTATTTTGTTAAAATTAATTATTAATCTAACTTTTTAATTTTTATTTCAACTTCAAAGTAATATATTAGCCCTTTAAAGTAATTTAATTTAATTTTGTAATATGAATATCATTATTTTCTAATTTAAAAATAAATTATTTATTTTTTAAAAAACATTATTAAAAAATATTTTGAACTGGACCAAACCGTTGAACTGGAACCGCCGGTTCCAAACCGGCCCGAAACTGGGGTTAGGCCGGTTCCGGTTCGGTTCCACCTAAGGAGGAACAGTGAACCCCGGTACATGAGTGAACCCCGGTACATGAATCGATCGGAACCGGCGGTTCTTTAACCGTGGCCAGGTCTAGATACTACTATCCTTAACAGTCAACATACTAGAGATATCAAGCCATATCAAAAATCTTTTCTGACAAAATACATAGCTTCTTTTGCAGTTAAGTGTTAAGATAATCACAAGTTGATGCACAAATAAAAAAGAATCAATATTTAATGAGGCACCCAAATCAAAATAAAAAATGCTCTACTATCACCAAACACATGTTCTTCTTCTCATCCAGTTCCACTACTATGAAACAAAACGCTGTAAGAAAGTCCATCATATTTTCCATGTAAAATGATCATTACATTTCCTATTAGTTATTGTCCTCTCTAACTATAACCATACAAATTTGTTCATGAAGCAGTGATAGATGGAAATGCTCATTTACCCCCAAACTGCTTACCCAAACACCCCAGCACTAAACACATAAAGAAAGAAAAGGTGGATTAATAATGGCAAATGTCTAAAGCACATACCTTAACAGCTGGTTCACTGCCAAGCTCCTTGAGATCCTCAAATTTCATGACCTGCACATTACAAGAAAGTCGTGTGTTAATATTTTTCAAGACTGAATATCGCAACATCCATCAGCAAAAATCAAACAAGCAGCATTGAGGCCAATATACAAATTGCAGATCAGAAGGTGGTATATAGCAGCAATTTTGCTGAAGATGCTGTTTGTATAGGGTTTGGGGCATCACTCATCATTATTGCAGGAGGACTGGAACAAACTCATTCAACAGATTAGACATAGCTTTTTGGAAAAAAAGAAAAGGAAAAAGAAAATTTTTATCACTATCAAATTAGCAACTCTTTCCAGATTATGTTTTAGCACAGTATAAAACCTATAAAATTTCTCTTTTAATAAGCAACTAAAGAGTAGGTTCAAATGTAGGTTATGCTGACTTCTGCTTGTTGAATATACCAACATTTTCCTAGACCATAAATTAACAAAGGTAGTTTGCAGTCTTTATGACAAGAACAAAGATCTCCAAGAGAGTTCGAAAAAATGAATGAAAATATAATAAGTTACATTGCTAAACCAACTAAAATTTCAATGTTAATCTTACTAAACAAAATTTGGAATGAGGAGCAAAGAAAAAAAAAAAAAGTGAGCCAAAAATAACCTCAGCACATATAAAGCCTCTCTCAAAATCAGTATGGATTGCCCCTGCAGCCTGAGGGGCCTTTGTTTGCCGTCTGATTTGCCAGCATTTTACCTGAAGAAGAAAATTATTTTGAACATGAGGCTCATAATTAATTAAAATGAACCATATAAATGGAACAACAGGAATGTTGTATGAAATTGTTGAGGAGTGACATGGTGACTCCACTGTCATCACAGCCTATTTTAAAAGATTTAGGCAAGATCGTCATAAAACTAACAAAACCAAAGAGCTATACATTTAAGATGGAAATTCAGAATATTCATAAAAGGCAAAGAATTGTTCCAACCAACATTTTTGCAAGGCTTGCAAAAAACAACAAAAACACAATTGTAAGACAAACAATATATTACCTCATCAGGGCCAGCAGTGAAGAAATATATGAGATTAATTGCAGAAAATCCAGTCTTTATGATCTTTGGAAGGGCACTGTATCAAATTTCAAAAAGAAAAAACCCCACTTGGTCACACAAATTAGAATAGAGTCCTTCCACATAACCCTAGTAAACCTTTGTATCAAAGATTTTAGAAGCCATAGCCATACAAATTAAGAAAAGAAAGTTATTGCAAAATAACCAATACATTTTTCCAAAAATTTATGACAGTTGAGGGATATGACAAAAACATTATATGTAAAACATTTTATAAAAAATATCATGGAGATGTGGAGTTAAATACACTTTTATGCCAAGGATACAAAAATTTAATGGATTATTTATTTAAAAAAAAAAAACTAGCAGATGAATAGAAGCTCCAACATGTAGACATATAGATTACTGTTTCAAATCAAAATTTTAGCACTACAATTAAGATTCCCAAAATCAAAGATAAAACAGTCAGCTTTAAGCATCAACCTGTATGCTTATCCTCCTGCAAGGTCCCCCCAACTTATAATAAAATAAATCACAAAATATAACACTTTTACCACAAAGAAACCATGAATTTCAACAATCAGCCTTCTCAAAATTAAGAGAAAACTGATGCCAGAATATGCAGATCTGTTTCTATGTTAGAAAACATAAGCATACAAATAAAGTAATTTAACTTTTTCAGCACAACCTCTTGACAGTGCCATGATTCTTTTTTTTTTTTGATCCCCATCAATTTTGGGTAGAGTGAAAACAAAGCACAGCGCTAGCACTGCTCATTTTCAGAGTAGCATATAGATCAATTCTAGAAAAAAAGAATTGCGGAAATATGCCATTTGCTCTTCATAACTAACCTTTGCACATTATTCTCCTCACAATAAGAAGCTAATTCAAATTGTGACATATCAGCAAGTTTTCTCTCTAACACACAGCTGAAAGGAATAATTGTTCCACCTCCATGTTCCTGCACCCTACAAAAGAATACAATAGTTAATTCTTTTGAAAAAAAAAGGCTCTTCTTGAAGATAGATAGTGACATGTGAATTGCCAGAGTATTAGGATGATAGTGTCAGCATGTATTGTCAAGACATTATTTTAATAAATCAAACAACAAAATACAAGGCATATATAGATAATTTAGAAGAGCAGTTTTGGGTATCGCAATAGGATGAGGTTCAATGCAGCACAGAGATGCCCATGTGTATAAGCATGAAAGGGAGAATGCATCAGTGCAAATGTATAAACAGGAAGACCATAATGGCAGTAAAAAGAAATTTCTTGCATGATGCAAAATAGCAATTGTTAAGATAACATTGAACAAACCAAGCATGAATCTTTGGCAAAAACTTGTTCTTTTTCCTCTGATAATCCTTTTCATTCATGTTAACCTGCAGAGAATACAAAGTGATATAGCCACATTCTCAATAACCTCCTAAAATGAAAACTTGAAGCAAAAACAGATACAACAAAGCGACTTCAAAAAACATGCAACAGAAAATCCATTAATAAAATCTTAAATTCATTTTCTTTAGATGATCTTATGTTAAATTTTAGAGGAAGAAATTTTGCTATAAACGAAATGATATCAAATTTGCTAAGACGCTGACTTTACTCAAGCAACCAGCTTAGAAAAAGCTGTAAAAATAGCATCAAAATTATATTAATAAAAGAACTTTACAGGTATGGGAAGAACTAGGGACTTATTATACTTCTATTTCCAGAAAACAATGGAATGATTCACAATATTTTCACACCGGTGTCATGTGGCCCATATTTTCCATTCTGTAGATACTTGCTATGTTCATAGAAACAGTATGGTTTATTTTATTTGATTTATACACACTATGTAGCATAGAAACAGAAACGGAAAAACATGAAAACAGATACAATGAAACAACATTTTTAAAAAATATAGGAAACGGAAACGTGGGGGAGATATTAAAAGTATAAGGGTATATAAATAAATATTAAAATATATATGAAAATATATAGATATAAATTTTATATATAAATATTGAAAAATTTTATTTATTCTATCAATTAATAGTATAATTATAAAAATTATTTTGTTTAGTTAAGAAAAATATAAATTTATTTTTTAAATTCTCTTTTCTTATTTAGCAAAATAAAAAATAAATATGTTTTCGAAGCTGATCTTGAAAACTTGTTTCTTAATTTTTCATATTTGTAGAAACGGTCCCGAAACGTTTTCGAGGAGTTTCCTAAAGTTTAATAAACAAAAATGTTTCAGAAACGCAGAAACATCTAGTGGGAGAAGTTTTTGTGCATCATGGTATACACCCCCATAGATTTTTTAAGTTTTAGCAAGTTCTGTTTTGATATGCTAAAATTGGTAGTAGTGCATGAGCTTGGAAATTCTACACAACAAGATAAAAGCTTATTACAGTGTGCCTCAGATGCATAGCCAATCCCAAAGGTCTGCAGTCCAAAATTCAATCTCTTTTTACTTGCCTAGGCTCTTAGGTGCTTTCAGTTCCCAAAAAAAAAAGGCTCTTAGGTGATTGAGTTTATGAAAGGATCCGAGCCATGCACCTTAGGTGCCTGATGGAATCTTCCATGTGTGTTGAGGGAGAGAGAGTAAAAGAGAGATTAGATTTAATGACAACTGGATGTATTCGTTGAATGATTCCATATTTATATTTGGGCAACTGAAAAGAGACGATAAATATATAAAATTGTTTCACCTTAAAAGATAAACTGAACCAATTTGCACACCAGTGTCCTCTACGTCTCCCCCTCCCTATGCCCCAAGCTCCACTAGGTTTCTTCTAAATCCTCCTAGTTGCTGTCACCCTCCCCCAAGTCCTATAAGTGCTCGATGTGCCTCTCCTTCTTTGATAATTGTCAGGCAGCATTCAATGTGCCTCTCCTTTGCTAATGGTCATTTCCAAAACCTACCTTTTTCTCTGGAAAAAGCTTACAGTCCTTTCCTTAACCACATCTGCATATTAAGTCTCCTTCAAATGCTTAATCATCCTTCTATTTTTACTTAATTTAAGTTCTGCTCCTCTTTTATTGATTATGATATGATTCTAATGATGTACTCTGATCTGTAATTTCTGTATGCATGACTTTCCCCTCTAGTTCTTTATCTAATTCCTTTTCAGTTTAACCATATTGTGATTTCAGCAGCTCTAGAGCTATGTTGAAATAGAATACCAAACATCTTCTCTTCAACATTTGAGACTCATATCATGTACTTAAATTGTTTGTGATCTTAATTATTAATACTACTAAAAGTATTGTCCAACTGTTTTAGGTGCATTTATCATGAGGGCACACCTCACACACTCTGGCTCAAGCCTACACATTTTATCTCGCATCTGAATGCATCTTGGCCTTAAACAATTCGAATCAGGCAATAAGCTTTAGTGCCTACACTTGAAAGAAAATGGGGCTAGTTGTGGCATGCCCCCATGACATTTAGCATTCAGTAATGTTTACTAATAAATTCATGAAGCTGAGATAACCCATAACAGAAAAAATAGTTGATTACACATACAGGTCAGTGCTTATTACTAGCCTGGGAATAACAGTCACAAATAAGTAATTTCCAACTTCAAAACCATTGAAATCTTCATGTCCTACGTATTATTATGTCCTTATACTAAGCAGAACAGAATTTTAAATGCCACATAACAAAGTTTACCTTTGACTTGCTCCGAAAGCATTGGTATCATTACTACTAACAGCAACCAATTATGAGAGAAAATCCAATTCTTAATTCAATTATGCCTTGTTTTACTATGTTAAGAGTGCATAGTTTCAACCAATACAAGCACATGCTTTCGCAACAACCATGTGGTTTTAATTATGAGTGGCATATCGGTGTATCAGCCGATACCTTATGAGATTTTGGCCTTCTGATACATCATTATTTAGCAACATGTTACAGGGGATTGCAGAACAACTGATTTTCCTTTTATTTTTCAAATTCTGCTTATTTTTTATTCTTTTCCTTTACTTTTTAGCTTCCCAAACTAATAGACTCTTTACTAGAGTCTTTAATCAATATACTTCTAAATTTACCCATTTGAATGAGAATTTTTCTCAGAAATTCAAAATAATAGCAGATGTTTTAGTTGATTCAGTCCAATACTACACTGATACAAATTCATGAAACCGTTATTTAAAGCCCTGGCCATGGCTCATTATTGTCACTAGTGAAGATAACAAGATTCCCATTAACCACAGCCTTCTTTTCTTCATCTAAAGATCACATGATAAGTCATTTGAAGTTTTTTTTTTTTGGCATCGTTAGAACAATTAAGGAGCAGACACAAATGCCTCAACTGATTATGTGAAAACCCCACACGGATATGTGAAAAGTACAACAAACTTTAATAATAGAGATGGCATGGACCCTACTGTAATTGAAAAGAAGGGATTAAGGAAGCACACTTACCAAGTAAACAACAGGCTTGGCAGTAAGCAATTGAAAGGTATTCAGTATCTCAATGTCAGCAGCTTTCCAATCTCCTAGGCGGACATCCTTGTCATCTTGAAGCCATGCCTTGACCTACCAATACCACAAAACACCACTGGTTAAAACCAGTTACACATTCAACCAAACACATTATAATTCTATTATGACAAGTAATTCTATGCATTTTCAAAAGTATGAATAAACAATCTCAACTGCTGTAAACAAAAATCCAAATAATTGAAGAAGAAAGAGACGGTGGGGAAGGGGGACAAGCTCACTCTTAATACACGCACAAGAAAAAGATAAACAGTTAATAGACATTTGCTAAATCTATGGAAAAACTAAGAGCAATTAATCAAGTATGCTTGATCACTTCTGAAATTAAAGCATCCCAGGAATACCATAAAGCAGCACAAGCAGGCAATTACATGTATGCATTTATGCACATAAGGTGAAAGAAGCACGAACAGTTCATCACTTGTAACGTTTGGCAAGAGGAAAATCCTAATATTGTATCAACTAAAGCAATTGCATCCAGTCGTAAGCTCTCAACAATCATAATTCCTGTTAACATATTTTGTGCAAGGAAAAAAGGAATAGTAGCTGATGACAAAATAAAGAACAAAGGACTAAAAGGACATTATCCATTTTCAACTAAAAAAAAAATACTTCATGCTAAAGTGCTTGAGCATAAAGTCCTCTCTGCAAGGAAAAAAATACTTCATGATGTGCTTTTCAATTTAAAAACCTATTTTTCTTGATATATTTACTCTCTATAGAAAAAATAAGATCACATATAGCTAAACACAAGCACTGATATAGGATGGTTGCAGTGGAAAACAGCCAGCAGGTTGTCTTATGGTATGAATTCCTATCTACGGAAACAACAAAGAAAGAAAAATCTGATATAGGAATGCTGAGAAATTGTGATTCTTCATATGAGGCAAAACTAAATGAAATTCTTAAAAGACAGCCAAGAACACAGGCCAAATAGGTACCATTCCATTCATCCTCAAATGCAACACAAAATAGCTCTTTGCAAGTCATCTAAGAACATTTTTGGCATCAACTTGGCCTCTGTATTGGTCGAAATAAAGATAAAGAATGACTATAACATGAAATAAAATATTAAAAGATTTCAAGATAGACGTTCATCTCAAGGGAGAAAAATTAGAAAGGAGACTAGGAAGATCCTGCACAACAATCAGAAGTGACTTTTCAGCACCAAATTACCATAGGCATCACAGAAGTTTGTGTGCAACAAAACACATGTACTTCTCAATTCCAACGGTATTAGTAAAAGCAGCTACTGGAACAAGGCTACATCGATAAATATGCAAAACTACAGGAAAAAGTACAAACCCTTAGACACAACTCATGTTCGATTTTCAACTGTTTGTCATTACTCCTCTTCATGCTCTTCTCAAGATCCTCTATTCTTCTGTCCATGAATTCAATATCCTACAGTCAATTCACAAAGAGACAACAAGGTGTTTCAACAGATGAAATTTAACAGCACAGTTAAAAGAAAAAAATTGATGGATGCATTGAAATTAAGATGCAGGCAGTGATCTTAGAGAAAAGAAAAAGAAAAACTGCTTAAGTTCAGTTCATTAAAATAAAATAATCTATATATATGATAGGCAACTACTAGACACAATTAAAGAGGCTGTAGGCTCAACTAATTATTCACCTATCCCTCATTATAAGTAAATGTGTTTCTTCACGTTTGCAACAATTTATCAAATTCTATAAATAGCTGCATCACAAAGTTAGGCAGGTTTACTATTATAAACATGATCTTGAGCTCCCTAGTCAACAAGGAATTTAAATTTTCAGTAAACCGAGATTGAATTTTCTCCGACATATTTCTAGAAAAAATTTCTCCACTTGACCTACCATTAGGCTTCATTTGGTGGAGAAAAAGAAATTAGGGAATCATATTTAAACTTTGTATGGATACAAAAGGCATTCTCTTCACTTAATGTTTCTAACGAATTGAACTCCGTATGAATACAATAAGAATACATTTCCCTGAATTCTTATTTCCTTTCTCTGAAACAAAGGGTTAGGCAAATCATTGCCCCCACAGACCATGTGACACAGAGGCCAGCAAGACAGGATTACACCCATTAAGGATTCTGAAATAAATTTAGATATGTTGCCATGATAACTAATAGTGTGTATGTGGAAAATAGCTTTCAAACTGAGTATTTTTAGCATTTTAGCCAAGGAAATGAACAATTAAACATTAGCACACAAGAAATGGAGAATGTTTAAGTTGCACCAAAAAGGATTCTGAATACGATATACATATATAGAACTCAAGTACAGTATACAGTATTCTAAATTCCAAATGCAAGAATTACATTTTATACACACCTTTAGACGTAATTCTGCAGAAATAACCTCTAGATCCCTCACTGGGTCTACAGAGTCATCAACATGAACAATATCTGGGTCTTCAAATGCACCTGTAGGATACAGAGAAATATGTAAACTGAGAGGAACCAGAGATTAAACAAATGCAAGTAGAAATAAGTAAACCATATCAAATGCGTCTAGAAAAAGAGAAAAAAAAAGGTACCCACAGAACAATTAAAACGATTTGCTATGCTAACATGACTAACTTCATCAAAGAGTGACCACAAGAAACAAATGTTTTTGTACGACATCCAGGAAAATTTTTTGCCAGTCTAAAACAGGCAGCAAAATCTGCTCAAAATATTTCTCTTTCAATGAAGGACCTAAATTGTACATCTTACCATCAAATAAGATTGAAGTTGCACAGGCAAGGCAATACAAGACCTCTAAAGCAAATAGGGAAAGCAAATTTCTCAACTTATAACTTCCCATACAATTGAGTCATCCAGTTCCTAGAAGCCAAAAACCACTTGGATTGTCGAACAAGCACAATCTATAACCACCAATATACTACAGAGCTACTTATACTAGCATCCCAAATCCTAATCTATTTAGGTGCTTAGTCAACAATAAGTAGAATTAAAGTAATATCACGCTCAAATACAACAGCAAGAACACTCATTACGCACATTAAAATAAAAGAAGTATAACATATTTGCGTCCATTCCTCAGGATAATAATGCATTGCCTAATGGTTTTTTGGTCTAGGTCCAACACCCATTTGCCTGGTGATCACATGAGAATAGTAGACCAACAAAAGCAGCAAGTTTGAGACATGAATTGCGTTGAATTTATATAGGAATCTTACGTAAGACATGAAAAATGCCATCAACAGCACGGATGTGAGATAAGAAATTGTTGCCCAACCCTTGTCCCTCATGGGCACCTCTAACCAATCCAGCTATATCATGGATTTCCAAGAAAGCTGAAACCTAAATCAACAACAATAATAATAAATTCAAAATTATGAGACAAAACATTAACCTATGAAAAATAACTCTAAAATTTTCAAATTAATAAAGCAAATAAACTGAAAAAAAAAACAATACCTCGCTTTTAGGCTTATAAAGCTTGCAAAGCCAATCGAACCGTTCGTCGGGGACATTAACCCTAGCTTCATTAGGCTCAATAGTACAGAAAGGGAAATTTTCAGCAGGAATTGATAGCTTAGTTAGCGTGTTAAATAGAGTAGATTTTCCAACATTCGGCAAGCCAACCTGATAAAACACCACCACATCAATAACATAAACCTAACAGTACCATTTTCTTTTGCGAATTTTCTAGGGTTTCTAAGCTATTAAAAACATAAAATTAACAATAATACAACTTTTCTTGGTGAATTTTTCTAGGGTTTCTGAGCAAACGAAATTGAAGAGGAAGAAAATTTACAATGCCAATCTTGAGATGAGAGGAGAATCGACCGAGAATCGGTCGCTCTGGTGGTGCTTCGGACTTGGATGCTTTTGGAGGCATTTTTTTTTAGCTTTTTTGTTAAGTTGCGCGCGATGAGAGTGAGGTTTTAGGGCTTTTTAGTGGCAGGTGAGCGACTGACTACAATGTATCTAGAAAGACTTCTAAGTCTAAGACCAGGCAGATATTGCCACGTTAATAGGATGATGTGGCAAGATTCGCTAATTCAACCTCATGCAGCCGGTTGCAACCGTCTGGTTTTTTTTTTTTTCCCTAGCAAATGACTCTCTCCTTTCGTTAATAGCGGACGTTTTAGGAGTTTCATTTCGATTCAAAAATAATTAATTAACCTTAAATTAAGGAGAAACATGAACTGAGACACCAAAACACTCTTATTTTTAAAAGACTAAATTTATTGATCCACAAGCATTAATCTCATTAGTAAAAAATAATGAAGTTTAATCCACAAACATTTAGAAGTAATCTTTTGGTAGTCTTTATATTCCATCCAAATTCCACTAAATTTTCATTTGTAATGTAAGTATTTTGGCCCAAAATATCAATATGATTGGTTGAAAGTATTGTAATCCGTAAACGTTATTCTAATTGGTTAAAAAAGAGTAGCTAACTTTATTTACTGTCATTAAACAATAAATTTTAATTCAAAATTTTTGTGAGTTTAATTTTTACCACGCAAATAAATTTTCAATTTTTTTTAATTCCCACCAAAAAATTGTTATATAAATAAAATTGTTAGAATGTTAAACATAACTCATCGAATTCAATAAACTATAGTACTCCAAAATGCCTTTAGAAATAGAAAAAGAAGCACAAATGCAATTACCCGATCTCAATGTTGATGCAACAAGTTTAGTCTTTGATCTCGATTTCAGTCCAAATTTAGTCTTTGATCTCGATTTCAGTCCAAATTTTTCAATGGTTCGCACATCTACATCAAGTCATATATTGATAGATTTAAATAGTGATCTACATCTAGAAGATGATGTTAGATGTGGTCCAAAAGTTTATTCTATATTTAATATTTAATTTGGTTTCCTATTTAATAGTAAAATAAATATAAGTTATTGATTTTGGTATTTAATGGAGTACTAGATTTAAAGTTATCTATATATAAATTGATCATCTCTCCACCTATTAGGGTTAGCAGACTAAAAATCCATCTAGTTCTCTGCGATGTGAAAATTAAAGTTAAAGGAGAGAAACCAATTTTAACCAGAAAATTATTAAAACCTAATTAAACTCAAATCTCTCTACAATTATGATGAATTCCACATTAAGTAAGTATTTTTATATTCTATTTATGTAACAAATTTTTTATTTAAGATATTATGATTGTGATCATGTTTGTTTTTATGTTGATGATGTTGTCTATTTTACATGTGGTATCAGAGCATGAGTTTTGAATAAATAATTTGTTCATATATTATGATTGATTGATTATGCATTAAGATTAATGATTGTTTTATGTTTATGGGTGTTGAAATTATAATTTTTATTTATTTATTTTAATGTTTTAATTAAAAAAAAAGGTTTTCTGCGTTAATTGGCTGATTGAGTTGATGATGATGTTCCAAAGTTTTGGCCTAACGTATTGTTGGCCATTAGTTAAAAAAAAAAGGCCGTATGAACATGTTTAAATAGAAAAGATGGTCAATGATATTTGAAGTTTTGATTCTGGATAATTTAATACCAAAATTTATATTTTCTTTTCAATTTGATCTTTTGGTAATATATTTGATCTCAAATGATGTTTTACTCCAGATTCAATTTTTGCATTATGGTATATTAATTATTTTAATGGTAAAATTATTTAGTATTAAATTAGTTTGTTAGTCACTAAAGTGGCCAAACTAGTTTAATATATGGTCATATAATTTATGAAATTTTATGGGTTTATTGCACAATCGGTACCATAGCTTTGACCCATGTTTTAAAATGGTACTAGATTTTTTATTTTTTTCTTTTCGGTCCCTCAATTTCTATTTTTTTCAGATCATAGTCCCTTAATTATTTTCAATCAAAATTAGCATATGTGGCAGCCTAAATAAGTATATTTTTTGTATATTCGCCATGTAAGCATCCAATTAAGTAGATTAATCATCTTGTAGACTCCATAAAATTAAATTTGCTAAAATTTTATTTTATGGGGCCCACAAAGAAAATTTGTTCTATGGGGCCGACAAGATGATTAGACTATTTAATGAGACGTTTACATGGCGAATATAATAAAAATATGTTTATTCTGGTTGCCACGTACGTTAAATTTGATCAGATATGTTTGAGATACTTTAATCTAAAGCAAAAATAGAAGTTGTGGTACTGAAAAAAAAATAGAACTTTAGTAACTGAAAAGAAAAAAATTAAAAATCTAGTACCATTTTGAAATATGGGGCAAAATTATGGTACCAACGGCGCAATAAACCCAAATTTTATAGAATGCTATTGTTAAATCATAAAGATTTATTGGTTATTAGAAATTAAGGATTTGCCCAAAGGTGGATTGATATTTTATGACTAATAAACATAAAGGTGGACATCTAATATTCTCTTGTCAAATATAGTACGGATATCCAAAGATACAATAGATATTTGATAAAGTTTATTAGTTACCTTATAAAGTTTGAATAACATTCTAATTATGATGATGATGTATATATATTGTTGTATTTACCCAAAGGAAGCCTACAATATATTTTATGTGTTTTAATTATCTGAATATGTTAATTTAGTGAGCATTTTATGTATATGTAACTATTTCCCTTCATTCGCATGCTTCTGCTGTTACTATTTTTAGTGGTTTAAACTTATCTGAAAGGCATGAACAAGTCTAGTTGTTTTGGATCTTGACTTGGCACTATTAGAAGAAAAGCCTGCTGACATTACTGATACAAGTAGTGAGACTAAGAAGTTAAAACATAAAGCATGGGATAGATCTAATAGATTATGCCTTAGTTTCACGCGAATAACAATTGCCAATAATATTAAGTCTACTCTTCTCAAAAGTGTAACTGCTAAAGAATATCTAAAGCTTGTAGAAGAGCACTTTCGTTCCGCTGATAAATCACTTACAGGGACATTAATGGTTGAACTCACAACAATGAAGTATGATGGGTCGCGAAGTATACAGCAACATCCTTAATATGACTAATATTGCAGTAAGACTTAAGACCCTAGAATGACTGTGGATGATTCCTTTCTGGTACAATTCATTTTGAACTCATTGCCTCAAGAGTATGGCCCTTTTCAAATTAACTTTAACACTATTAAAGATAAATGGGATATTAATGAATTAGCCAATAAGCTTACTCAAGAGGAAATTGAAAGGAAATCGGTTATGCTACTTAGGCTTTTAAGAATAGTGTGGTGAGCACAAACCTAAGTAGAGTAAATTTCAAAAATTTACTTTCTCATAACTCTTAGTCACATGAAGAATTCCATTCCCATGAATCCATTTTGCATTTAAACATGTAGCTAACAATACAACAACATGTATAAACACAAGAACTTAGGAAATCTAAGTTGCAGAATACTTACAATCTCCGAAGTTTGGTGTAGACCACTAGTATTCTACTATATTGGATTGCTCTTGGTTCAACTCTTGAATAAATGCTAAGCCAACCAAATGTTTGTCCTTTAGCTTGAAACACCAAAGCCTTCCAATCGCCTTCTTACTTTTGATTAAGTTAAGATACAAGTCCCTCTCAAAAGACCCTTTGAAAACTTACTCTTAACTCAATCCCTTGCAAGAACCTTAGAGTATATATTTGGTATATGTTGTGTTTCCTTTTGGTATATTGTTTTTACCAATCTCTACCACCTCCACTAACTCTTAATGGAATATCTTCTTCCCTTAGAATTCTTCTAAGAAGATATATTTATATGTAGAGAAATTAGGTTAAGCAAGATATACACTAATAAAATATCTCTTATGCAACATCGTTCTAAGCCACCAATGACATAATTAAGAGTGAAAGTTGTGTAAATATCTTATTAGTGTCCAAAATATATGTAGAGATTTTAAACAGATCTCATGTATTTAATCCACATTTATTCTCTACACTAACCAATATAACCTTAATAATCATTATGCCCTATAAGTCAACAATATACACATAAGAAATATTTTGTCTCTAATATGCCAAATATGATTTTATATTGATAAACGGACTTGGGCTTATTCATTAGGCCAAATTTTGGGTCAACATTTGAGCCAAGCTCAATCCATAAATTAATTGGGCCTAGTTAATGGACTTGGGCCAACACTTGGCTCAAGCCCATTCCATCAAACTAATGGGCCTTAGGTTGATGGGCTTTGGAGTTGAGCCAACATTTGGCCCAAGCCCATTCCATCAAACTAATGGGCCTTGATTAGGTTAATGGGCTTTAGATTAATATTTGGGCCAAAACTCTTTTTGGGCCTAGGCCCACACATCTTGGGCTATTAATCCAAGTCCATAAGGAAATAACGCATATTCTTTATTTAACACTTTAATTAATATCTCATATTAATCAAGTATTTAATAATTAAGCTCTTGGTGGAATTAGATATCATGATATGCTAGAATCATTACTCAAAGCATAAATCCAATTCCATTAATCTTAATTAATTGATTAAACTCTTTAATTAATAATTAGATTAATAGGGTGATATGGAAAAACTCTTTTAGGTTTGACTTACTAAGTTCATGTCTAATTGACAATGAGAATATAATATCAACTCTTGATATTATTTGAAACTCTTTCAAGTCTAAATGTGAAAATCCCAATTATACACATTTAGTTCTCACTACCCAATTAGAAATGAATGCATATGATGATTCACACGAACCTTTTGATCATAATTACCGTGCACTAAAATCCCTTTATTTGAAGATCATGATAAGCCTAGAGTCAAGGTTTAATCAAACTCTAATAGCTTTATCATATGACCACATCTCAAGTTATTCTTGATGAAAACATAACTAATACTAGAAACACTTTCTAGCACTAAAACTCTTTCAGACTATGTTATGTTTGTCCTGGCCAAGAACTTATTCATCAAGAACAAACTTAGATAGCATAGGATCTATCCCGGTTCACTCCAGACAATGAATCCTATCTTGATAGAACACTCATCCCTACATTTAACTAACTAGACCCACCACATGCCATATACCCATGTGTGAATAGCACAAGTATGTAAGCGGTAACAAACTCTAACCACTTAAATGTGGATGACCTTGTCACCTCAGGTCAAAGGACTATATGCACCATTATGATCTAGATTGTGATTGTTGATTATAAGTGAATATCCTCGCAATCACTAATCCAACGTCACTGTTCGATCCACCCATGAGTATCCACATGTTTATTCTAATATCTCATATCAAGTAGCATGAGACTCACTACCTCCTACTATTAACATCACATACTAATCAAGAAAAATAAACAGAGGTGATAGTTTAATTAATATTACCCAAATATTAATTAATTGACTATGAAAAATTTATAACATATGTGCTAAATAAATTTACAACTCATATTATCAACTCTTGATAATAAATTTATTTAACATAATGCTAAAGGGTAAACACTCAAATAAACAAAAACTTTATTTAAATGAATATTTTATTGCCATAGGGATAATTTACAATGTCATTTTACATTACAAGAATGGCATTAGGGCACATCTATGCTAACAGAAACAAGATTAAAGGCGCAAGGGGTTCATTTAGTAAACCTAGTGGGTCAAGGAACTGGTAAAGTTATCAAACCAAAATTCAAGAAATTTAAAAAGAAAGGACCTGCTAAAGTAACACAGGTTACAGATGATGATAAGAAGAAAAGGAAGGTAGATAAATGTCACTTCCATAAGAAAAAAGGACATTATCAGAAAGATTGCCTGAAATGTAAAACTTAGTTCAAAAAGAAAGGTATCATTCATTATGCTTCTCCAATTTTTGTATCAAACTTATCTGAAGTTCCTTCTAATACTTGGTGGTTGGATTCTGGTGCCACTACTTATGTTTCCAATGTGATGCAGGGATTCCTTATAATCCAGAACATAAACCCAAATGAGAACTTCTTGTTCATGGAGAACTTCTTATTCATGGAGAACTGAAAGAAGGCCCTAATTAAAGGCATAGGGACTTATCGTCTTATTTTGGATACTGGGTATCACCTAAATCCACCACAAACTCTCTATGTACCTTTACTTTCTAGAAATTTAGTTTATGTATCGAAACTTGATGTTAATAGGTTTAGTTTTAAGATTGGAAAAGGATGTTTTAATTTATTTAATAAAGATGATTCCTTTATTAGTTCTGGAATTCTTATGGATGGTTTATATAAATTGAAACTTGATGTTAATTTCTCTGCATCTTCAATGTGTGTTCATCAAAATATTGGAATTAAACGTAGTATGGCAAATGAAAACTCTGCTTACTTATAGCATAAACATTTGGGTCATGCATCCAAAGAAAGGCTGCAAAGATTAGTAAAGAATGAAATTCTACCAAATTTAGATTTTACTGATCTTAGTTTATGTGTGGATTGTAATAAGGGAAAGTAAACCAAACATAATAAGAAAAGAGCCATAAAAAGTACTCAGCTTCTTAAAATTATACACACTGATATATGTTGACCTTTTAATGCTCCATCTTTTGGTGGAGAAAAGTATTTTATCACCTTTATAAATGATTTTTAACATTATGGATATGTCTATTTGCTTAAAGAAAAATCTCAAGCTGTAAATGCCCTTGAGGTATTTATTAAAGAAGTTGAAAGGCAACTAGACAAAAAAGTGAAAATAGTGAGGTCTGATAGAGGTGGTGAATACTATGGAAAGCATGAAGAATTAGGACAAAAACTAGGTCCATTTGTAAAGTTCCTCAAAAGACGTGGCATATGTGCACAGTATACTATACCAAGCGCACCTTAATAAAATAGTGTGGCAGAAAGGTGAAATAGAACATTAATGGATATGGTTAGGAGTATGATAAGTAATTCATCATTACCCAAATCTTTGTGAACTTATGCACTTAAAACTGTAGTAGATTTGCTAAATAGGATTCCTAGTAAGGTAGTTCTTAAAACTCTTTTTGAGTTATAGACTGGAAGGAAACCTAGTTTAAGACACCTGTATATTTGGGGTTGTCCGGCAGAAGCACATATTTATAATCCACATGAAAGAAATTAAATTCTCGAACTGTCAGTGGTTACTTTATTAGTTACCCAAAGAAATCCAAAGGGTATAAGTTTTATTATCCAAACCATAGTTCTAGAATTATTGAGATAGGTAATGCCAAATTCATTGAGAATGGTGAAGTTAATGGGAGTGCTGATAAATAGATTGTGGATATTAATGAAATAAGGGTTAATATTTCATTACCTATAAATGTTCCTGTATCCACAATTATTCCAAATCTACAAGAACAAAATAATAATGAATAATATTTGAATGAAGAAGTACCTTATGAAGAACTTAACCTACCACAAGCTGATAGAAATGAACCACATAGAATAACTTTAAGTAAACCTATAAGGGTAAGAAGACCAACTATTTTAGATGATTATTTGATTTATTTGCAAGAGTCAGATTTTGATTGTGGCATTGATAAAGATCATGTTTCCTTTTTGCAAGCCATTAATAATGATAAGTCTAATAAATGGATTAACGCTATGAAAGAGGAGTTAAAATCAATGGCTGAAAACAATGTCTGAGATTTTATCAAATTATTAGAAGGTTCTAATCGAGTTGGATGTAAGTGTGTCTTTAAGGCTAAACGTGACTCGAATGGAAATATTGAATGATTTAAAGCTAGACTTGTCGCCGAGGGTTATACTTAGAAAGATGGCATTGATTATAAGAGACATTTTCACCTGTTCCGGAGAAAGATTCATTAAAAATCATTATGGCTTTGGTAGCTCAATATGATTCAGAGTTACATCAAATGGATGTGAAAATAGCCTTTCTTAATGGGGATATATAAGAAGAAATTTATATGAATCAACCTGAAGGTTTTTCCATGGAGGGAAAGGATCATATTGTGTGTAAACTTAAGAAATTAATATATGGACTTAAATAAGCTTCCGGGCGATAGTATCTTAAGTTCAACGATATTATTACATCTTTCAATTTTCATAAAAATATCGTTGATCAGTGCATTTACCGAAAGATTAGTGGGAGTAAGTTTATATTTTTAGTTCTCTATGTTGATGATATTTTGCTTGCTACTAATGATTTAGGCATCTTGTATCAGACTAAAAGTTTTCTCTCTAATAATTTTGAGATGAAGGATATAGGAGAGGCATCTTATGTGATTGGATTTTCAATATCTAGAAAGAGATCATATGGATTGTTAGGATTGCCTTAGAAAGCTTATATTGAAAATTTTTTTTAGAGGTTTTAATATGAACAACTTTTCTGCAGGTGTTGTCCCAATACAAAAAGGGGACAAATTTAGTCTTATGCAATGTCCAAGGAATGATGTGGAGCGTAAGCAAATGGAATCTATTCCATATGCTTCTATTGTGGGCAGCTTGATGTATTTACAAACTTGCACAAGACCTGATATTAGCTTTGCGGTTGGGATGTTGGGCTGATATTAGAGTAACCTTGGTATTGATCATTGGAAAGATGCAAAGAGTGTGATGAGATACCTTCAAGGAACTAAGGATTATATGCTCACATTTAGGAGGTCTGATCAGTTAGAAGTGATTGGATATTCAGATTCAAATTTTGCTGGATGTGTTGACAATAGAATGTCAACTTTTGGCTATTTGTTCTTGTTAGGAGAAGGGGCAATTTCATAAAAAAGTGCCAAACAATCTGTCATTGCCTCATCCACAATGAAAGCAAAATTTATAGCTTGTTATAAAGCTACAATTCATGCATTATGGTTGTAGAACTTTATTTCAGGACTTGGGGTTGTCAATACCATTACTAAGTCGCTAAAAATATATTGTGATAATTTAGCAGCAGTTTTCTTCTCTAAAAATGACAAATAGTCTAGAGGTGCTAAACATATGGAATTGAAGTACTTTGCTGTCAAGGAGGAGGTTCAAAAACAAAGAGTGTGTATTGAACATATAAGAACGAATCTTATGATTGTAGATCCTTTAACTAAAGACTTACAACCAAAGACATTTAAAGAACATGTACGTAGAATGGGTTTTGGTTGTATTGAAGATTGATTATGATGATGTTATAACACTCTTAAGCTCGTTAATGTGATTTGTTTCTGACTTTATCAAATCATTTCTTGTTCCTTATACTTGTATACACTTAATGTTTTGAATAAGAAAATTAATGTGTCTTTAAGACAATTAAGTGGAAATTAAGTTATTTATATTTAACTTATGTGACCTAACTTGATAAGTTGCTAATGTAGTAGTATATGGAAGGGAGTATGCAATTTGAAAGTGTATAACCGCCATAACTCTCATTATGTAATTTATTATGTTAAGGTTAATCATGATGGAAGAATGACATTTAATTATGTGCGCCTAATGTTTACACTATTAACTATTAACGTCATGAACTATCGGACCGAGTGGGAGAATGTTAGATGTGGTCCAAAAGTTTAAGCTATTTTTAATATTTAATTTGGTTTCCTATTTGGTTAGGGTTCTAATTTAATAGCGAAATATATATAAGCAATTGATTTTGGTATTTGGTGAACATACTAGATTTAAAGTTATCTATAACTAAATTGGTCCTCTCTCTACCTATTAGGGTTAGCAGACTTAAAATCCTTCTAGTTCTCTGCTACATGAAAATTAAGGTTAAAGGAGAGAAACCAATTTTAACCAGAAAACTATCAAAACCTAATTAACTCAAGTCTTTCTACTATTATGATGAATTCCACATCAAGTAAGTATTTTTAAATTCTATTTTATGTAACAAATTATTTATTTAAGATCCTATGATTATGATCATGTTTGTTTTTATGTTGATAATGATGTCTGTTTTACAGATGGCACAAAAGTGGAGCCACAAGAATCGATCTTCAATGCCGGTATGATATAATCTCAAATTAAAAACTTCCTATATTTTGTGTGATTTTTATTTAGTATTATTACTATACTATTATTAAATCAATTTTTTAAATCATATACGAACATTCTTGTCTCTTGATTTACAAATTATTTCCCATACCCAAAATTGATTCTTGGCTTCAAATGAAATATAAATATATATGTAATTTGTTGATGCTTAAAAGTTGAGTGACTTATTATTTTGGTTGTTTCCCCTTTCTTTGTTTTACTGAAGGAGCCATAGAATATTTAATGAAAATAAAAGTAAGAACTAAGAATGTAAAAGAGAGAATTTTAAGAGGATAGAATTAAATATGGTTGAATTTATTGCATTTTTTTTATCTTTTAGAAAAAGGTTCAAAGATTCCAATTTAAACTCTTCCCTTTGTCAAGTCCATTATGTAAGTAGTGGTTGTAGTACTACAACGCATTTCAATACTTAGTCATCCAAATATGATTTAATTATGATAAATTTATGAGGTGGATCTTCTTGATTTTTCTTTTGTTTATTTAAATATTTTAATTTGCTTTTCTATTAAAGTTATCCAACCCATCAAGTGTGAACCATTTTTAAATAGGGAATTGACTGTAGAAAATTTATCCTTTCTAAATGAGAAATAAAGATATAAGATGCAATTATAGTCGCCATTTTAGGATTTGTAGCTCTACTGTCACTTTATATGCATACTATTCACCTTAACAACACGTCAACACCATGCTGAATTACAACAAAATAATACTCTTTTTACTTGTTAGTGTTGTATTCCCCGTTAGATTGTGTCATTCCATAATGATATTATAATCATCTTTTTTTACATATGAGTTCACCTTTAATTTAATATGAGCTAAATAGGTAGCCATAATGACAATACTATTCTGTTACACTATTTTTTCTTTTTTTTACTTTTTATTCTATTTATTGATTTTTTTCATATTCATGTCTACACTACAATAGTTGTGCTTACCTTCTTTTGAAATTATATTTTTATATGAATATGCTAATGTCATACATTTTCATTATTTTTAATTTTTTCTTTTATTTTGAAATGGAAGAAAATTGCAATGATAATGGTACAAGTGAGGAACAAATTCCTTTAGAAAAATTTTTAAACAATAATGAATGCAAAGCCGTATATGACATCTAGCTACAAAAAAGTTTTGATTGAAAATTGATAAGAGGGGTAACAAAAATGGTGGCACACATGTTCTTAGTTTCTATTAGTACTGTTCAATGCATTTGGGAATGATAAAAAAATGATGGCACACATGTTGACGTATCTCATAAAAAGACAAGCTATGGCCGTAAGAAAGTTCATATTGACTTAGATAAATTTTGTGAGATCCCTTTACATCAACAGATAACTCTTGCCTCTTTAGCTCGTTCCATGAACATATGTAAGACCATATTATTTAAAAACTTCAAATCAGGAGTTATACAACTGAACTCAAATGCCATAAAACCATATTTGAAAGAAGAAAATAAAAGGCAACGATTGCAATTTTGCATATTAATGCTCGACAAAAATAGCATACCGCATGATCCAACTTTCATTGGGATGTACAATATTATCCACATTGATAAAAAGTGGTTCTACATGGCAAAAAAAAAGGCCAAATACCTTCTTTCACACTTGAACTTTATCACTTTAGTCTATTGTACACCTCAACTTTATTTTTTTCCTATTACACGTATGAACTTCTATTTTTGACCCATTACATGTATGAATTCAAATTTTTTAATTCTATTGAACTTCAAATGCTTGTCCACGTTGGCATCCACATTGGCAACTCATACGTTCAATAGAATAAAAAAATTTGAATTCATATGTGTAATAGGAAAAAAATAAAAGTTCATACGTGTAATAGGAAAAAAATAAAGTTGAGGTGAGCAATAGACCAAAGTGATAAAGCTCAGGTGTGAAAAAATGTATTTTGCCAAAAAAAAATCTGAGACTTACTACTTGCTACTTGACGGAGAATATCCAATTGGAACTTACAAAAGCAAAAATTTCATTAGAAAAGTCATGTTTATAGTTGCCTTAGCTCGTCCAAGATTTGATGCAAAAGGAAATGAATTTTTTTTTGGAAAAATAGGTGTTTTTCCTTTTATTACATAGGAGCCAACCAAAAGGACTCGTGCTAATAGAGTTGCAGGGACATTAGAGATGAAACCGATAACTTTAATGAAAAGAGAAGTCCAACTTAATTGAAGAAGTCCTGCCTGTTATCAGGGCTTTTTACCAATTTAGGGTGGAAAAGAATTTTTTTTCTCAATTTGGGGTGCTTTCAACTAATTCCAAATTTAGGGTAGTTTAAAATTTTTTTTACAACTTTAGGGTGAATTTTGCTTATGTGGCCTAACAGGAGGACCTTCGCCAGCTCGAACAGCGGAGAAGCCATTTTTGCCATCCAAACTGGCAGAGATGGAACTGAAATTTCTTTTAAATCTTAATCAACTCTGCCATATGAGATGATAGAGTTAATATGAATTTTTTTTTTTTGCAAACCGTGGAGTGTTGGCCATTTAAATATACCCTTGCAAGAATAAAAGGGCACTCTCTAGGATGTCCCCAAGCCATTAGTTTTTCCCCAATTATCATGCAATGCACTCATTCCTTAATGCCAATAATTTTGCACAAAATACAATGTCATTATCTCATTTCAATTTGATTGATGAGTTAGTTAATTATTAGGCCAATAATTAGAAAAAAAGTAAGCCAAACACATACAATCACTCATGTATCAAATAATAATAATAATAATAATTATTATTATTATTATAAATTAAATTAAATTATTCATAGTAATATTAAAATAAAAATAATAATAATAGATCCATTATGATATTATTTTTAAAATTATTATAATTAATTTATAATAATCATTATAATTTAAAAAATAAAAAATTAGAAAAATAGACCAATTACACAACACTCATGCAAATTCATGTATAAAGGCCCCCAACACAAAACTCATGCAGCAATAATGGCTACACAATAATAATAATAACAACAACAACAACAACAACAACAACAACAACAACAACAATAATAATAATAAAATAAAAAAATA
>CATIWM010508537.1:0-10041 GCA_949671775.1 Mallotus repandus
ATTATTCATATATTTTTCTGAAAATCACTAATAATTAGTTAAAAATAAGAAATAATTCATAAAATATATTTTTATACTATTTATTACTCAAATACTATCTAAAACATATTAATTAACAATAATTTCAACTAAAATATAAAAATTACTAATTTATACTATTTTTTTCAAAAATTTATTTTTCACATAAACATTCAAAAATTTATAATAAAAATTCTATTCATAATTTTAATAAACTTTCTTTACGAAATTGCTCAAAATAATTAGTAGAATTTATTAAAAATATAATCTTCCTGAGTCCAGAACAGTACTAGAACAGTAACTTTGAGCTCGGAATAGTGCAATTTCGAAAATAATTTTAGAAAAATACATAAAAATTGTCAATGGATAGCTCAAAACTTCAACATCAAATAATCCTAAAGCACCTATACCTAATAAAATCCTTTTCAAGCTTAAACTAACAAATTAGCCCAAAAACCTATAATTGAATTATCCAAATTCAAGGTAGTTACCTAAGTTATTTCCTTAAATAAATTAAAAAGTTGAGAAGCCCACTCCGAGATGAAGAGATTGAACCCAACTTCGCAGGCTGGAGATGCCGAAATTGTCGCCAGCAAAGGAGAGAAGAATCCGGTCAGGCAAGAGAAAACAAGAAGGAGGAAGAGAGGCAGCTGGCTGACTGGACGGCGAGCTCATGGCAGCGCGACGTGGTGGTGACGGTGGCGAGGAGAAGTGGTAGTGGTGGTGGTCTGGTCGGTCCGACCGAGAGAAAGAAAGAAAGAAAGAAAGAAGAAGAAGAAGAAGAAGAAAAAGAAATAGCTGAAAAAAATTATTCTGCCTTTTTTATTATAATAATAATAATAATAATAATAAAATACTAATTTACCCACCAATCTCTCAACCAAATAAATATACACAATAAAATATAAAGTAATATTTAGTTAACAATTTATTAAAATAAAATTAACACACTTTTATAAAATAATAATTAAAATAATTTTCAACACAAAAAATTCAAATTTAATTTCACTAAATAATAATCTCAATATTAATGAAATATTTATTGACACTACAAATCCCAGAAATATATTTTATAATTTTTTTTTAAAATAATTCGGGTGTTTACAATCTTCCCTCCTTGTAAAAATGTGTCCTCGAATTTTAACAAAATAAAAGGAGTACAAGATTTTCACAAATGAAAAAGATAAGGATATGCCACTTACATCATTGCCTCAGTCTCTCATGTGCAATCTTCCACCATATGGTTGCTCCACAACACTTTCACCATCAGAATTTCTTTAATGCGGAGTTGTCGAGCTTGTCGATCCACTACCGCCACTGGGTACTCTTCATATACCAACATAGAATCCCCAGATATTTCAATTTTTGTCACTCTAAGAGCTATCAAAGCTTCCATGCCAAGTGCACACCCTTCATATTCTGCCTCATTGTTCGTAACCCTAAACGTTAGCTTCTTAGCAATTGACATCACTTCGCCTTCTGGTGTTAGGAGTATAATCCTAACTCCTGCTCCAAATTGATTAACTGCCCCATCGAAATACATATGACATCCCTACAACTTGATGATTGTGCTGAGGTCATCTAGGAAGTCTACTTGAATTTCTTCTGAATCTAGAATCGGGTTAAGGGCTAGGAATTCAGTGACTACTCTCCCTTTTACTGTCTTCTTAGTTAGATAGTGCACATCAAATTCTGTCAGTAGAACAAGCCACTTGGTGAGTTTTCCCACTAAGGAAGGAGCTTTGCAGAGATGCTTCATAGGATCCATTTTGGACACAACTTGAATCTTGTATGATTAAAAATAGTGTATAAGCTTCTTCACTGCCCATACCATTGCCAAACATATTTGTTCGACCTACTATACTTTTCTTCATAAGGCAACATTTTCTTGCTCAGGTAATAAACTGCATGTTCTGCTTCCCCTTCTTCCTCTTAGGCTAGCATTGCACCGATTGCATTTCCTTCAATGGCTAGGTACAAGGTTAGTGGTAACCCAGACTTGGGTGGTTTCAAAACTTGTGGATTGGCTAGGTAGTTTTTGATTTTGTCAAATGCTAACTGACATTGTTCATTCCATATGACTGGCTGATCTTTTCTGAGTAGCTTGAAAATGGGCTCGCAAACTGCTATTAACATGGCGATGAACCTACTTATGAATGTAGCTTCCTTAGAAACCCTTTGATTTCTTTCTCTGTTTTTGGCACTAACATTTCTCTGATTGCTTTCATTTTATCTGGATCAACTTTGATCCCATTTTGGCTAGTAGTATATCCCAACATCTTGCCTGAAGTCACCCCGAATATGCACTTTTTGGGATTAAGCTTGAGGCTGTACTTTTTAACCCTTCTGAGGAATTTCTCGAGAGCAGCTAGATGCCTTCCTCTAGTTTCTGAGTTAATCATTATGTCATCTACATACACCTCTACCTCTTTGTGTATCATGTAATGAAACATAGTTGTTACCATTCTTTGGTAGGTTACACCTGCATTTTTCAAGCCAAAAGGCATTAACCTTTAACAGTAAGTACCCCATTCTGTTATGAAGGACATTTTTGCTTTGTCGATGATGGCCATCAAAATCTAATTGTATCTAAAAAATCCATCTATGAAGGAATACATTGCGCAAGAGGCAGCGCTATCTATCAACACATCTATGTGAGGCAAAGGGAAGTCATCCTTTGGGCATGCTTTATTTATATCTCTATAGTCAACACAAATTCTAACCGTTCCGTCTTTCTTTGGCACTGGCACGACATTTGCTAACCACTCTGGATAATCTACCACCTCTAGGAATTTAGCCTTGATTTACTTTTTGACGTCTTCTTTTACCAATTGGGCCCATTCTGGTCTAAGTCTTCTTAGCTTCTGCTTTACTGGTTTACACCCTTCTTTGTTGGGAATGTAGTGTTGAGAGATGTCTCTGTCGATGCCATACATGTCTTCGTATGTTAATAACATCTTTGAAGATTTCAAAACTAGGTTTCTCAAGCCCTTCCTTTTTTCACTTCTCGGTCTATCCTTGGTAGACTTTAATTGAGTCTTATGGAATAAAAGAGGTGGACTTCTTAGTTCCAGTGTCCTTTTTAGGATCATACCCTAGGCCATGTCTGCTTGTTTATCCTTGAAAGTAAGGGAATTTTATGACTCTAATGTACTTTCCACCCAATCCAGTTCCAGGTAGGTATTGCATCATTTTCATCATTGTAGCAACCTTTGGGTCAACCCAATCTTTGTGGATTACAGAGATCTAAAAGCCTGGTGCAATATGTTCACGCAAGCGATGATGTTGTTGGTTTAAGCCGGAATGGTGACAACTTTGTCTTTAAGTGGGAATTTAATTTTTTGGTGTACTGTAGAAGGTATACCTCCTAGTGGGTGGAACTAAGGCCTCCCCAATAACAGGGAAAAAGTTAAAGGGATGTCTAGGACAGTGAACTCTACTACTGATTTGATATCCCCCACAATGACTACTACTTTTAAAGTCCCTACGACTGGCTTCTTAGAGTTATTATAAGCTCGAATAATCACATTAGATTCCTCTAAGGCTTCAACATTCATTCCAAATTTGTGCAACAGCCTCAGAGGGTAAACATTAATGGCAGATCCATCATCCACCATAACACAAGAGGTCTTTTTAGATCTGACTATTGCCTGTATGAACAGAGGATGATTATGAACCCTTCCCTTAGGAGGCAGATCTTCATATGAGAAGGTGACATTATTAGAAGGGGAAGGGGCTTTCATTAGAGAAGCTATCATTTTGCAAAGTGAACTGTCAGTGGTGATCTTTGCTTCATTAAGTGCCTTGACTAGAGCGTCTCTGTGCTTTTTAGAGGCCATGAACAAATTCCAAATACTGGCTTATGCCTAAGTTTTCTTAAGCTGTTGGAGAACCTGATCATCTTCTTCTTTAGTTAGAGCCACATCATTTGACATTTCCTTCCCTTTAGAGACATCCTTTTCCTTTTCAGGAGGTTAGTAGACTCTTTCACTGCGAGTTATGTGGTTAACTGAGGGTAGAGTCTTTTTAACTATCTTCTTTTTATTATGTGATAGTGGTGTCTCTTGACTTGTTGCTTTCACATTATTGCCCTTATTCCAAACAATGATCTTAGAGTCGTCATGTTCTTGGGTGTTTGTGCCTTTTTTAACTTCTTCATCAGAGTCGTACTAGATGTCAATTCCTATGACTTGTAGGTTTGAAGACTGGACGATCCTGGCCATTCCGTCTTCTTTATCAAACTCTTCTCCCCATCCTGAGGGCACTATATCCTCTAGGAGGATATGAGCTATTGAAGGTGCACTGTAGTTGACTTTGTAGTCAATTTTTTCATGTGGCTGGCCTAGTAGATCCCATACTTCAGGTTTATTTTACTCAACTTTGAGGCTTTCGTCTATTTCAAATGGATAAGGGCAGTCAATCACTTCACCATTCATGGGGAGGGCTACATCTCTAGCTCTCCTTTGCATCATCAAGTGGGGAGTGAATGCTCAGGGCATTGAAATATATTCAACTATGGAAGGGTCCTATTCATCTTTGCTAGAGTCATAATAGTCAAGAATTAGGCTTAAGAGTTCATCTTATGAGATCATTAAGAATTCTTTTTTTGCTCTAGATTCTTGTTCTTATGGGCTTTCCTAAATGGCTTAGATAGATTGCTCGATAAAAGTTTTGGTAGGCCGGATGAGATAGTGTTGATTGTTAGTAGAGGCATGGCTCGGTAATTTGGAAGGTGGTTAGTTTTGACATTAGGTCATTTTTCAGGATCATCAATCTTTCTTAAGTCAATGAGGTCTTGGATTACATTTTTGAGAGTTTTACAAGTGTCAGTAGTATGGTCGGGCATTTGGTGGAAGTGACAAAATAGGTTCTGGTCAATTTGTGGAGGCAAAGGATTTGGTAGTTCTTTCGGTTCTCTTGGTTATAGGAGGTTCTTTTGCTGAAGTCTTTGGAAGACCTTGGATGGTGGAAGGTTAGAGTTGGAAAATCTTCTAGGTGGCTTGTTGATGACATTAACAGATGGTGGGTTGAAAGTTTCTGATTGAATTTGGTTTATCTCTGTAGTTCAGGTGAAGGTGTTTTGATTTTGGGTGCTGGTTTGAGTGTTTTGGCGAAAAGTGTTTTTGGGTTGTTGGGTTTCCTCATCTTCAATTTTGATTCCAGCTTGATGAAGTGCTCAAAAATTAGGGTAATGGGTAAAGATCATTTATTTTCTAAAATAGGGCAATGATGCTTTGATTATCAACTCTATATGCTCATCCTCTTGAGGACAGTTTCTCATCTTGACAACTTTGGCTCGCCATCTTGCAACATAATCAGAGAAAGATTCACTAGATTTCTGTTTCATAGTTTCCAAATCTCTATGAGTTATATCTAACTGAATGTTGTAATCATACTGCTTGATGAATTTTTGAGTTAATAGTAACTAGTCACTCTTGATCTCATTCTCAAGGTCAAAGAACCATGCTCTTGGTCCCTCTTATAGTGATGTGAAAAAGAATCAAACAATCTGTGATTCTGTAA
Source organism: Mallotus repandus (assembly GCA_949671775.1). NCBI lineage: Eukaryota > Viridiplantae > Streptophyta > Magnoliopsida > Malpighiales > Euphorbiaceae > Mallotus > Mallotus repandus. The sequence continues at coordinate 5,542 of CATIWM010508537.1, forward strand.
GCTTAGTAGCAGCCATAAAGGTGGTGTATTGCCTTAAATGGACCCTCAGATCCCTAGTTCCATCAAACTTGGTAAAGCTTGGCAATTTAAAATCATCAGGAAGTGGTTCATCTTTGAACAGAGCTAAATCAATGAAGCTTTTGGATTCACGAGACCTTTATTTTTTAAGGCAAATTCCAACTGAGCCATCCTGTTGGCTAGTAATTTAACCTCCCCTGATGATTAAGGTTTAGTCAAGTCAGTAATCTTAGCAGCTTGTTGTCGTGGTGTTCTAAAGGCACAATAATACTCATCATCATCTTCAGTATATACTGGAGTATAAAGGATGCCCTATCCTCTGTCTGCTCGCTGGTGGACAGATGCAAATGTTTTGTTTATTGGCAAAGTTTCCCTCTTGGGAGTTTTTGGTTTGAACTTAGTGGCTTTGATTTGGGCTCAGAGGATTTTTGCTATAGTGCCATCAGTAAGTAATTTCTGAATTCCCTCTTTCACCTTATCCTCGAATTGTTGACATGAAGTGCCTTCTGAATCACCCATGGTAAGATCTTATTTACAGCACATTAGTGAGTTAGAATAAACAAATGAATGATGCATACATGAGAGGTGCCTGCAAAAGAATACGATTAGTATGTATGCATGATGTGCTCATTCATAGTCTTACTATAATGAATACAGATGGTTGCAAAAAATGTGGTTAGTATATGTTGTCTATATGTATGTCATGTATGGATTATTATGTAAGCGACAGTTAGCTTTTCCTACACAAGGAACAAACCATTTAAAAGCAAGCTCTCGCTTCTAACCTTATCATTCCATATGGTTATTTAGTCTCTTTCCTAGGTAGGTTTTGACTCGATAGTCAGCACGGGACCATGGTTCTACTCTCGTACTAGGCTATTTCAATATGTATTGATGAGAATCAAGAGGTAAACTAAGGAATGATGCTCAATTGCACTCGAGGTAAACGTATAATGTCAATGTGAGGACCAGTCGTTGGGTCATAAATGGAGTCTATAGTCCTTACACGCCCGTGTGTGTAGGGGCTATAGCCAACAAGAGGAATCCAATTTCATGTCCCCATATTGATATTCAATATGTCTACCAAGAGGCATGAAAGTATTGACGCTCGTAGGTTCCGTCAACTAAAGATGTCACTATTTACCAGTTCTCATATGCTATTCATATTGAGGTGAATGATTCTTATCATTCCTTGCACATCGAGCTTATCCAAGGTAAACAAGGATCACACAGTCTGAGTGTGAGAACAGACGTAATGACATTAAACGGTGATGGACACTAAAAGTGTCATGACATTTATAGATGTCAGGTCAAATGGACAGCATCAACGCTAGCATGCAAAGCTTAGTTGGGTCATAGTAGAGATTCCTATTGGTTTATTTACATGGGTTGAGTCAAGGGTGTAAGGCTAAGGGCTCCTTTAGCGAGAATGCCCCCTATGACTTGTGTTATAGACTCTGGTTAGTGAGTCTAGCATTCTTTTGATAACTCGGGTCACCCCTCTTAAGGACTTGGGTCACAAACTCTGGTCAGATGAGTTCGGTGAAACCACAAGTAAAGGCTAAAGGTGACAAATCTGAATCGGTCACCCTATGACTTGTATGAAATCATAGTGGATCACTTTCTATCATTGTAGACTGATAGGGACCGGGGGTGCACGTGTGATTATGTAGTGCAAATGCAATGGTGAAGGGCTCTATATGATTGAATATAGTGTAATGAGAAATAGTTGTTTTCAAATTGATCTCTCTAACCACAGTCCCTAGTGGAGTCGCCACTGTGAGCGACCTTGTTTTGAGGGTCCCCCAGAGGGGTATTAGGACATTTTTCCAATTCCGAGGGACATGGTAATTTTGCCGGATGGGACATCCGTTCTGTTTTCGGGACAGGGACAAATGATTGGTCTCAATGGGATGTGAGATGCTTTGTGTTTGGAGTCACCACCTGGTTTTTAGAAAACCAGGAAAAGATGAAAGGGACGACACCGAGTCACTCAATGAGTATCGTCCCTAGTAAAGATTCTAAGTTCGGGAGATCTCATCTACTTTTTGACTATTTCTCATTATGATACTCAATATATAGCTACCGTAGCACCCTAGTTTCAGTAATGACAGTTGACATATACACATCCACACAAGTACATTGATAATAACGGAAAGTATGAGAAATTTTAGCATAATTATTTACAAGGCTTTCCTAGTAAATACATTCGAAAAAGGAAAAGAAGATTGCGAAAATGTAAATCTAGTCCTGATCTAGAAAACACCTGTAAGATAGAGGTTAACATAACTATGTGTGATTCCATCAATTCATCCACTCGGACAGTAGTTAAGCATGAGAAAAATGATTGATGCATCGTGAATGATTAAATAGATGCACATAGTTCATGCTCTTGCAGGAATTATTATAAAACATTTCTAAATGGAGAGATAAATAGTAAATAATGATGATTGCATCATTGGACCACAACATCAAAGCTTTAGCTTAGATAAGTAAATTTTTCATGTTTATTAGATGTATATTGATGCAAAATGATAATTTATTATGAGCAAAACAAAGCAGAGATTATTCAATCAACATGCAAGTTGACAGTCTCATCACACAATCACAACAATTTCTCAACTACTGGCGGTAACAAAATAAAATGCAAAACAGTAAAACAAACGTGCAAAAATGATTATTTGGTCCTTAGATTCGACTGAGCTTGTTTGGTGTTTTTGAAGCTTTAACTTCATAGGATTCTCAAGCTGTCCTCATCAAGGGGTTGAAAATGACGTGTGTAATGCAAATTCGTATACCTTTGAAGCATGCTTTGACAAAGATGAGGGTGGGTTTGGTTCAAAAGTGGTCTAAAAAATCCTACGAAAATGCAGTGGGTGAGCCAAAAGTGTGTAAATTGGGACTCCTGAGTCTTTTTTAATAGTTTTTTTATGTGTGCATCTGCTTATTATTTAGCTCCCCCTTAAAATGGGAGGTAGAGGCCCCTATTTATAGGGAAAAGTGCCTAAAAATATATGATCACGCGTCCCAAGGTGCATGTGAGCGTGCTTTTGCGCTTGTGCACATGTACCGGAGCTCACGATCAAGCTTTTTTACACGCGTCACGCGGCCTTCCCGGGCTCTGATCGTGTTATTATGGGGCTGCTTTTTAGGGTTTTGGGACCTTCTGGACGTGTTTTCGTTGTCCGTTTTGTCAAAATTTGCTTAAGTGGAACTCGAGCCTCATGAGACGAACACCGGTTTGATGAGTTGCTCGTCTTGAACAACGATTTGTTCGAAATGAGCAACTTACCACTCTGATAATTTGTATTTCATAAAATCGGGGTGCTACTTAATGATTTAGAGGTCAATTTTGCTCTCTAAAGGCTCAGTTTGACTTTTTCAGACTCACGACACGCTTTAGAGGTGGTACGAATGAACAAACACTTTTTATATTTGGAGAAATATTTTCATCATTAGACCTTTTTGGGAACAGTCAAAACTCGATGTATGACACTACCATGTAAAGAAAAATAAGGAGATTTTCTATGAAGAACATTTGTAGGCATATTATTAATTAAATTAATTGCAGTGTCAAAAGAGTAAGGCCAATAACGAAAAGGGATGGTAAGGCCAATATCGAAAAGGGATGGAACTGTGAGCAAGCAAAGAAAGACCTGTGTCTACTAAATGGCAAATTTTACGTTTGGATGTGCCATTTGCTCATTAGTATATGGGCAAGCAATCCAATGTATAATGCCATTAAACTGAAATTGTTTATTTAATTTTTGATACTCGCCACCCCAATCAGAACGAAAAGCTTTAATTGTGGTGGAAAATTGATTTTCAATAAGAGCTTTGAAATTAAGAAAAATTTTATAAACATCACTTTTATTCTTCAAAAAATATACCCAAGTCTAACTAGTGTAATAATAAATGAAAATAACAAAATAGCGAAAACCTAAATTAGAAAAAAGAGGGGAGGGAGCCCAAACATCCGAATGAACAATATCGAATAGTTTTTGACTTTTATGCTTAACAAGAGCAAGGGGAATTTTTGCTAGTTTTCCTAGCAAATAAGAAGAAAATTTTACCAAATTATTTCTAGGAGAATATGGCAATGCATTATCTTTAAGGATGTTGGAGAGAGTGTGATGTTGAGGATGACCAAGGCGAGAGTGCCAAACGTCAATTGGAACGGATTCAGTGAGAAGCTTGTGGATTTGGGATGGTGGGCAGCATGTACAAACCATTCTTATTCACACCTCGTATGAGTTGGGTCTTTTTCTTCTGATCCTTGATAGAGAAAAAAGAAGGCTAAAATTCAAAGAAACAAGAAGTGTTAGTGCAAAATTTTGAAATAGAAAGTAAAGGTTTGGAAATAGAAGGAACATGTAAAACATTGTGAAGTGCTAAAGAATGAGAAGAAGTAAGAATGGAAGAGGTACAAATAGAAGAAATTTGCAAACCTTAACCATTACCCATAATTAATTGATCATTGCT
>CATIWM010508560.1:0-20728 GCA_949671775.1 Mallotus repandus
TTGTTTATTATCTTGGTTATTTTTATTTTGTTTTATTTATTTTATATGATTTGCATGTTCTTTTGTTTTTTTTTCTTTTTTAGGTTTTAGGTTAATTAACTAGATTCACCTAATCATTAAATAGGCTTAATAATTTAATTAGGTTTTAGGTTAATTAATTAATTTGATCTTTAGGCCCATAATTAAATTTAAATTTTAGGTTAGAGATAATTTAGGCCCACTTAGTTAATTTAGACATAGGCCCACTTAGATTAATTTAATTTAATTTAGACTTAGCCCATTAACTTAATTCTTTTTCCATAATTTGTAGAATTAGGATCATATTAGATTAAAATATGCAGAATTAGGCCCACTAATTAAAGTCTTCTCATAATTTGTAAACTTAGACCTATTTTAGAAATAAAATAAATAGACTTAGGCTCATTTAAATAAAATTGGGTAGAAATTAGGGCTATTAGCTTTAGGTTTATTTGTAAATTAAAATATATAAACTTAGCTCACTTTAATTAAAAATATGTAGATTAGACTAACCTAGGGTTGATGTGCTTTGTATGAATGCATTTCTTATATGCTTTTTCATGATTGGTTGCCTTTGGGATTGATGGATGTTTAATTTGGGTTGATATGAAATTGCATGTAATTAGAGGATAAAATAGTAATTCCTAAAATATTTCTAAATGAACACGAGACTAAAAGAAGTTGGTATTCTGTACCCAGAACTCCTGGTTGTGGTGCTAGCTTGTATTAGAAAATCGAGTTACCACCACTTTCAATTTGTCCCAGTTATTACCCTGGGTGGCGACTCCTCATCTCCACTCCATGTCTTTGGGACAATGGTTAGTGTGTTCCCTAGTGCCTTGCGCTTTAACAGTGTCGTAGTTGCAATAAATTTAGACGCACGCTAAACCTTGTCGTCTACATCAACGTTGTCTATCAACATATTTATGTGAGGCAAAGGGAAGTCATCCTTTGGGCATGCTTTGTTTAGATCTCTATAGTCAATACAAATTCTGACCCTTCCATCTTTCTTTGGCATTAGCACGACGTTTGCTAACCACTCTGGATAATCTACCACTTATAGGAACTTAGCCTTGATAGGCTTTTCGATGTCTTCTTTTACCAATTAGGCCCATTCTAGTCTTTTCAGCTTTTGCTTTATTGGTTTACACCGTTCTTTGGTGGGAATGTAGTGTTGAGCGATGTCTCTATCGAAGCCGGGCATGTCTTCGTATGTCCAGACTTCTATTTCGTAGTTTCCAGATCTTTGTGAGTTATATCTAACTGAGTGTTGTATTCATACTGCTTGATGAATTTTTAAGTTAATAGCTACAAGTCACTCTTGATCTCATCCTTAAAGTGAAAGAACCATGCTCTTGGTCCCTCTTGTAGTGATGTGAAGAAGAATCAGACAATCTGTGATTCTGTAAGCTTAGTAGTAGTCATGAAGGTGGCATATTGCCTTAAATGGACCCTCATATCCCTAGTTCCATCAAACTTGCAAAGTTTTGCAATTTAAAATCATCAGGAAGTAGCTCATCTTTGAACAGAGATAAATCAATAAGGCATTTAGATTCATGAGACCCCTTGTCTTTTTAGGTGAATTCCAACTGAGCCATCCTATTGGCTAGTAGTTTGACCTCTCCTGCTAATTCAAGCTTGGTCAAGTTAGCAATCTTAGCAGCTTGTTTTTGTGGTATTTTTAAGGCATGGTAATACTCATCATTATCTTCAATCTGTACATGAGTATGAAGGACACCCTTTCCTCTGTCTGCTCGCAAGTGGACAGATGCAGATGCTTCTTTTATTGAAGTAGCAGCACAATTTCCCTCTTGGGAATTTTGGTTTTGAACATTGGTGGCTTTGATTTGGGCTTGGAAGATTTTAGCTATGGTGCTATTAATAAGCAATTTATGAATTCCCTCTTTCAGCTTATCCTCGAATTGTTGACATGAAGTGTCTTCTGAATCACCCATGTTAAGATATTGTTTACTACACATTAGTGAGATAGAATAAACAAATGATGAATGATGCATGCATGGGATATGCCTGCAAAAGAATACGATTAGCATGTATGCATGATGTGGTCATGCATAGTCTTATTATGATAGGTGCAGATGGCTGTAAAGAAAAAATATGGTTATTATATGCTGCCTATATGTATGTCATGTATGTATGATTATGTAAGAGATTGTTAGCTTTTCCTGCACAAGGAACAAACCAATCACAAGAAAGCTCTCACTTCCAACCTTATCGCTCCACGAGGTTATTGAATCTCTTTCCTAGGTGGGTTTTGACATGATAGTCAGTAGGGGACTATGGTTCACTCTCAGACTAGGCTGTTTCGATTTGTATTGATGAGAATCAAAAGGTAAACTAAAGAACGGTGCTCAAATACACTCAAGGTAAGCGTATAATGTCAATGTGAGGACCAGTCGTTGGGTCACAAATGGCATCTATAGTCCTTACACGTCCGCTTGTGTAGGGGCTATAGTCAACAAGAGGGGTCCAGTTTCATGTCCCCACATCGATATTCGATATGTTTACCAAGAGACATAAAAGCATCATTTAATAGTTTATGATTTGATTCTTTCAACCAAATGTTTGCAATCTAGTTAAATTCTTGACCCATCTGTTTGATCTAAGAAGGACAAATGGACGACGCTCGTACCATCATTGAGAGATGTTACTATTCACCAGTTCTCACAGGCTATTCATACTGAGGTGGATGATTCTTATCATTTCTTGCACATCGGGCTTATGTAAGGTAAACAAGGATCATACAGTCTAAATGAGAATAGACATAATGACGTCAATCGGTGATAGAAACTAAAAACGTCATAGCATTTGTGAATGTCAGGTCAAACGGACAACATCAAGGCTAGCATGCAAAGCTTGGTAGGATCCTAGTGGAGATTTCTATTGGTTTATTTATATGGGCTGAGTCCAGGGTATAAGGCTAAGGGCTCCTTTAGCAAGAATGCCCCCCCCATGACTAGGGTTACGGACTCCGGTCAGTGAGTCTAGCATTCTTTTGATAACTTGGGTCGCCCCCCTTAAGGACTTGAGTCACAGACTCTGGTCAGATGAATCCAGCAAAACCACGAGTAAAGGCTAAAGGTGAAAAATCCAAATCGGTCACCCTATGACTCGTGTGGAACCATATTGGATAACTTTCCGTCATTATCAGCTAATAGGGACCAAGAGTGCACGTGTGATGTGTAGTGCAAATGCAATGGTTAAGGGTCCATATGATTGAGTATTATGTAATGAGAAATAGTTGTTTTCAAATTAATCTCTCTAACCAGAGTCCCCAGTGGAGTCTCCACTATGAGCGACCTTTTTTAACGTTTGGGGTTCCAAAGGTTTGGGACGCTTTTTCGATTCTGAGGGACATGGCAACTTTGCCAAATAGGACATCTGTTTTGTTTATGGGACAGGGACAAATGATTAGTCTCAGGGGGATGTGAGACGCTTTGTGTTTGGAGTCGCCACCTGGTTTTTAGAAAATTAGGAAAAGATGAAAGGGACAACATCGGGTCACTCAACAAGTATCGTCCCTAACAGAGATTTTGAGCCCGGGAGATCTCATATACTTTTCGACTATTTCTCATTATAATAATCGATATATGGCTACCATAGCACCCCTAGTTTTGATAATGATAGTTGATATATGCACATTTACATAGTCACATTGATAATAACAGAAAGTACGAGAAATTTAGCAAAATTATTTACAAGGCTTTCCTAGTAAATACATTTAAAAAAGGAAAAGAAGGTTGTAGAAATGTAAATCTAGCAAATACCTATAAGACAAGGTTAACACAACTATGTGTAATTCCATCTATTCATCCACTCGGATAACATATAAGCATAACAAAGATGATTGATGCATCATGAATGATTAAATAGATACGCGTAGTTCATGCTCTAGCAGGAGTTATTATAAAGCATTTCTAAATGATAAGATAGGTAATAAATGATGATGATTGCATCATTGGACCATGATATCAAAGCTTTAGTTTAGATAAGCAAACTTTCGTGTTTATTGAATGCATATTGATGCAAAATGACGATTTATTATGAGCAAAACAAAGCAGAGATTATTCAATCAGCATGCAAATTGCCAGTCTCATCACACAATCACAACAATTTCTCAACTGTTAGCGGCAACAAAGTAAAATGCAAGACAGTAAAATAAACGTGCAAAAATGATTATTTGGTGCTTAGATTTGACTGAGCTTGTTTGGTGTTTTTGAAGCTTTAGCTTCATTGGATTTTTAAGCTGTCCTCATCGAGAGGTTGAAAATGATGTGTGTAATGCAAATTTGTATACCTTTGAAGCGTGCTTTGACAAAGACGTGGTTGGGTTTGGTTCAAAAGTGGTCTAAAAAACCTATAAAAAAAGTAGAAGGTGAGCTAAAAGTGTGTGAATTTGGGACTCCTGAGTCTTTAATTCGATAGTGTTTCAGTGTGTGCGTCTGCTTTTTTGGCTCCTTGGCTCTTTCCTCCTTCTAAATGAGGGGTAGAGACTCCTATTTATAGGGGAAAATGCCTAAAAATACGTGATCACGTGTCCCAAGGCATGTGTGTGCATGCTTTTACACGTGTGCATGTGTACTAGAGCACATGATTATGCTTTTTGCACTTGATCATGCCTCTGGTACGCGTGGTCATGGGTCTGGGGCATGTGATCACAGGCCTGGGGAGCGTGATCATGTGCTTGGCCACATGATCACACACTCTTGTGCGTGTCAAATGGCATTTTTGGGCTCTGATCTTGCTATTTTGGGGGTATTTTTTAGTGTTTTTAAACCTCTCAAATGCATTTTCGATGTCCATTTTGTCAAAATCAGCTTCCATTTTCACGCGTGAGTAAAATGTGTTTTGGTGTGGTCTCGCGGTACTTCTCAAGATTACGCGCACTACTCCAGAGTCACTTTTAAAAGTTTTTAGGGCTTTTGGACATGTTTCTGACATCTATTTTGTCAAAATCAGCTTCCAATTTCGTGAAGTGTAACTCCAATCTCATGAGCCGAACATTGGTCTGATGAGTTGCTCGTTTTGAGCAACGATTGCTCTAAATGAGCGACTTACCACTCCGATAATTCATAGTTCATGAAATTGAGGTGCAACTTAACGATTCGAAGGTCGATTTTGCTTTCTGAGCTTTGTTCAATTTTTTTCAGATTCACGACACGCTTCAAAGGCGGTGCGAATGGACAGACACTTGTCATATTTGGAGAGATGTTTTCATCATTGGACCTTTTTGGGGACAGTCAAGATTCGATGTATGACAAAACTTCTATAAGAATTATGACTACCTAGCATGCATATCTTTATTGATGCGCTTCTGGCTATTCAGATACTTCAATGCATCATGATCAGAGTACAAAACAAATTCTCACCCAACCAGATAATGCTCTCATGCCCTCAAACCACACACTATAGAGTAGAACTCTTTATCATAAGTGGTCCACTTGCGTCTGGCATCACTCAACTTCTCACTAAAGAATGCCACTGGTCTCTTTTTTTGGGAAAGAACATCTTTTATCCCTACGCTACTTGCATCACAATCCACTTCAAATAGCTTATCAAAATCTAGTAGTGCTATTACTGGAGCAATGCATAACTTCTCTTTTAGGATTGCAAAGGCAGCTTCAGCTTCCTCCCACCATTGAAACTTTCCTTTCTTCAAGCACTCTGTAATTGGAGATGTTGTACTACTGAAGTTTTTGATGAAATGCCTATAGAATGTTGCCAATCCATGAAAACTTTGTACTTTTGTCACAGTCTTTGGAGTAGGCCATTCTCTAATGGCTCTGACTTTCTCTTCATTAACTTGAATGCCTTTTAAACTAATTATAAATCTCAAGAATAATAGTTTATTGGTTATGAAATTGCACTTCTTTAGATTCATATACAGTTTGTTCTCTTGTAGAGCTGTCAGCACTCATTTAAATGCAAGAGATATTCTTTCTCAAATTGACTATAAATCAAGATATCATTAAAATAAACAACAACAAACTTTCCGATAAAAGGTTTGAATACCTGATTCATTAGTTGTATAAAAGTGCTTGGAGCATTGGTTAGCCCAAAAGACATCACCAACCACTCAAATAATCCTTCTTACTCAAATAATCCTTCTTTAGTTTTGAAGGATGTCTTCCATTCATCTCCTGGTTTGATTCGAATATGATGGTACCCACTTCTTAAATTAATCTTTGAAAAGGCAGTTGCTCCACTCAAACGGTTCGACATATCATCTAGTTGGGGAATTGGAAACTTGTACCCAATTGTGATTTTATTGATGGCTCTACTATCCACACACATGTGCCAACTTCCATCTTTCTTAGGTGTCAATAAGGCTGGGACTACACATGGACTCATACTTTCCTAGATATGTTCCTTTCGCAATAAATCCTCCACCTTCTCTTTCAAGATCTCACCCTCTTGAGGACTCATCCTATAATGAGGCAAGTTTAGCATATTGGCTCCAGGAATCAAGTTAATGTGGTGCTGGATATCCCTCATTAGAGGTAACCCATCTGGCAGCTCTTCTGGTATGATTTCACTAAATTCCTCCAATAGTGGTTTGACTGCATCTGGATGCTCTACTACTTTTTGCTCCTCATTAGCAGTTTGTTTTACAATCAAGGCATAAAATTCCTTGGCCTCCTTGCATGCATGCTCCATCTCATGTTTTGAGCGTGTGAGAGTAAAGAAAGTTCGCCCCTCCACTTTTGAAGTCTTGGGATGAGAACTTCTCTTTATAGGCAACAAGGTGAACTTTGTGCCACCTTTTTCAAGTCTGTAGACATTCTCCCTCCCTGCATATTGCGCATTGATTTCATATTGCCAAGATCTCCCAAATAACAAGTGACAAGCATCCATGTCTACCACGTCGCAGCATACATCATCCTTGTATCTTCCAATAGAGAAAGGTACTATGCATCATTCTACCACTTGAAGCGGCTTTAATCCATCTGATTGAGTAGGGATTAGGTTGTTTCTCTATAAGCAGTTATGTCATGACCCAAACCCGAGGGTCATAACCGACACTAAAGAATGGGAATTCATATGAATTCGGAACCCGTAGTAAGCCTAAAACACAACTTTTATACAAACATAATCACAAATTTACCTCAAAATTAAAACTTAAAGGAATAATCCATATAAGACATCATGATAGAATATTTAAACATATGATCTAAGGACATTACGACTGCTAAAGTTATCATAACACCACTACCACAAGAACATACTATTACTGCAGCATCTAAGAAATATAAAGGAAAGTTAGATTAAAATTTACATAAATCAACCGGTGAAGAGCGGGTCCGGCGAAGAGAACGAATATGGGAGGTCTGTAGAGAGGAATCCTAAAAAAAATAATTGAGGGGAATCAGACCTCACCGAGGGAATTATCATTATGCATTTGCAAGTAACCTAAGGGTACAAACACTCAAGCATCATAGTAATGTTTATTTTATATTTATATTTATTTAATTTATACACGCATTCCATGCAAATGCTCAAATATATTGCCATACCAACACAACTAAACATGAATGGAGGATTGGAGCAGAACCCTAGGATTTCTCGTAACCTCAAACACTGTGCCTCACTGGCCATTAGATTTTCTTGAGTCCAAATAATATTTCTCTTTTCCAATTGGGTGGTGGACCGGCCCCGAGACCCTGAAAAGTCAACTGAGTTGCTACAACCACACCCCTCTCTATCTAAGATCTCAATAAATTATTTTAACCAAATGTCCATACCATATAATCTCATATCAAATCAAAATTCACATCCTAACATCTAGCGTACTGGTGTGCACACAGTCCTAGTATAGCCCACTAGGTAGCATGTTCCACTACTATCCTCCAAAAATATAACATTAAATAACAAAACTATAACAATATATAAACAACGCCCAAACCAAAAAGTACAAGATCATGTTTATATCATTTATACATCTATATATATAAAGTAATAACGTCACAATAATCGCAAACAATTAAAGGTCTAATGCAACATAGCATATTAATTCCATATTAACATCAAAAAATGGATACCGAGTAAGAATTTTTATATGAAATGAATATACATAATAATAACTCACATGTGGAATGTGCTCCTCGGTGCTGACTTAATTAGCCCTGCCCTGAAGGCCCCATTCCTGGTGTGGCTATGGAAAAAGTATAAAAGATAAATGACTTAACATAGCATATTCATTCCATATTAACATCAAAACACGGATACTGGGTAAGCATTTTTATATGAAATGAATATACATAATAATAACTCACAGGTGGAACGTGCTCCTCGGTGCTGACTTAACTAGCCCTGCCCCTGTTCCTGGTGTGGCTATGGAAAAAATATAAAAGATAAATGGGTTAAAATTCCTAACCTTATACATTCTAAATTTCTAAGGAAAAAGACCCAATCTAAGACACAATTCTAATTAAATTCAATAATTAGCACATACTGATGTCACGTTTCACAATAAACCTACAGAAAATTTGACAGAGTCTTCTCTGTAAAACAAACATCTCTCAACTAAAAGTAGAGTCATTCCTGCATAAAACAATACTTCTATAATTTTCACAACTCAATAACTCAAGTTGGGCTTCCAAACTACACTTTATGCCCAACCGAGAACCAATACAATTCCATACATATAAATAATATAATTTTATTAAATCTAATAACATATCATAGAATTTAATTAAGCTATTACAATCAAATTCTTTTAAATAATTTAAACATAAAGAAAATCCATTTTCAAATCATTAATAAAATTCTCATTTAACATAACCAAAATCAACATTTTAAAAGTTATAAAACTTCCTTTAAACTTTCATAATTAAAATTATTGTTAACTATAAATAAACTATTTAGATAATTCAAATATATAATAAAAATGTTAAATAACTTTAAATCTAATTAAAACTGAGTAAAAAATAAAATATATATATTTTTCTTTACAAATATATTTAAACATAATTTCTTTCAAAAATTTATATCTTAAATTCTACAAATAATTTCATAAAACTCTTTTTATAAAGTTTAATCTACACAATTTATAGTATTTATTAAAAATATGAAAACACCCGAATCCGAAATAGTTACCGAAATACTGGATGCACTTGAGACAAACTTGGAGGTAAAGCCAATTGATAGGCAACCATACTAACTCTTTCTAGAACCTCAAAAGGCCTTATATATCTAGGTGCCAACTTTCCTTTCTTGCCAAACCTCATAACACCCTTAATTGGTGATACCTTTAAGAACACATAATCCCCAACTTGGAATTCCACATCCTTTCACTTCGGGTTAGCATTGCTTTTCTACCTACTAGCTGCCATTTCCAATCTCCTTATGATCAAAGCAACCTTCTCAGACGTATTCTTAATATTTTTCAGTCCAGTTAGCTCTCTCTCTCCAACTTCATTCCAACACAGCAAAGACCTACATTTTCTTCCATACAAGGCTTCTTAGGGTGCCATCTCAATACTACTATAATAGCTGTTGTTATAAGCAAATTCTACTAATGGCTAATGATCATCCCAACTGCCTCCAAGATCCATCACACACATTCACAACATATCCTCAAGTGTTTGGATCGTTCTCTCAGATTGACCATCCTTTTGAGGATGAAAAGCAGTGCTAAAATCAAGTTTGGTACCCAATGCTTCTTGTAATCTTTGCCAAAATTGTAAGGTAAACATTGAACCTCTATCAAAAATAATAGAAACAGGCACCCCATGAAGGCACACAATGTGGTTGATGTACAATTTAGCCAATTTAGCCACTGAATAAGTAGCTTTAACTAGTAGAAAGTGAGCTGATTTTGTTAACATGTCCACTATCACCCAAATGAAATTGTATCCATCCTTTAAATGAGGTAACCCTATCACAAAATCCATGGTGATTCTCTCCCATTTCCACTTAGGAATCGGAAGAGGCTAAAGTTTTCCTGAAGGTTTTTGGTGCTCTGCTTTCACTTGCATGCCAAACACTTAGAAACAAACTCTACTACATCTTTCTTCATTCCGTACCATCAATAAATATCGTTTATGTTGTGGTACTTCTTGGTAGAACCAAGATGCACACTATAATTTGTATAATGAGCTTCCTCCAAGATCTCTTCTCTCAAATTTTCCACATTAGGAACACACAATCTTCCACTAATCCTCAAAACACCTTCATCATCAAGATAAAAATAAGTAAACTTCCCTCCATGAACTTTGTCCAGAAGCCCTAACAAATCAAAATCTCAGCTTTGAGCTGCCTTGATCCTATCCCTTAATATCGATCTAACTCTGAACTAGGCTATTAATCCCCCTGACTTGGTTATTTTCATCCTCAATCCTTGGTCTGCTAACTTATACATCTCTTAGATCAAAGGCCTCCTTCCCACACTAATATAAGTAAGACTACCTGAAGACTTCCTACTCAAAGCATCTGCCACTACATTAGCCTTGCTTGGGTGGCACAAAATGTCAAAATTATAGTCTTTCAGAAGTTCCAACCATCTTCTTTGTCTCAAATTCATATTTCTCTACTGAAAAATATATTTTAAACTCTTGTGGTTAGTAAAAATCTCACATGTCACCCCATACAGATAATGTCTCCAAATCTTGAGAGCAAGTATAACAACGACCATCTCTAGGTCATGAGTAGGATAGTTCTGCTCATGCTTCTTCAATTATCTAGAAGCATAAGCTACAACCCTACCATTCTACATCAATACACATCCTAGGCTAACTTTGGAAGTATCACAATACATAGTAAACTTGTCTACTCCATTAGGCAATGTTAACACTGGTGCTATAGTCAACTCCTCCTTTAGTAGTTGAAAACTATTCTCACATGCCTCTGACCATACAAACTTCACATTCTTCTGAGTTAGGTGGATCATAGGTGCTGCAATTCTCGAGAAATCCTGAACAAACCTCCTATAATACCCTGCCAAACCTAAGAAACTTTGAATCTTCATAACTGATGTCGGTCTAGGCCATTCAGACACTGCCTCAATCTTCTATGGATCTACTTGAATACCATCTTTAGACACTACATGCCCAAGGAATGCTACACTTTCAAGCCAAAAATCACACTTAGAGAACTTATTATAAAGCTGATGTTCCCTTAGTGTCTGCAACTATGTTCTCAATTATTGCACATGCTCTTCGAATACACCAATATGTCATCAATGAATACTATCACAAACTGATCTAAAAATGGTCTGAACACTCTATTCATTAAGTTCATAAAAGTTGTTGGTGCATTGGTTAATCCAAAAGACATCACATTAAACTCATAATGGCCATATCTTGTACGAGATGCCATTTTAGAAATGTCTGCTTCTCTGATCCACAACTAGTGATAACCCAACCTCAAGTCGATCATAGAGAAGAACTATGCACCCTGAAGTTGATCGAATAAATCATCTATTCTCAAAGGTGGATACTTATTATTGATAGTCACCTTGTTCAATTCTCTGTAGTCAATATAAAATCTGAGTGTACCATCCTTATTCTTTATAAAAAGCATTGGTGCATCCCAAGGATAAGTGTTGGATCTAATGAAACCCTTATCCAATAACTCTTGTAACTGCTCCTTCAACACTTTTAACTCTGCAGAAGCCATCCTATAAGGTGGCATAGAGATAGGAGCAGTGCCTGAAACCATATCAATGCAAAATTCTATCTTTTTATGAGGTGGTAAACCTCATAATTCAACAGGAAAGAAATCAAGAAACTCACAAGCTACAGCAACATCTGAAATGGATTATTGTACTATTGCTATGTCCCTGACTAAAACCAAATATCCTTGACACGCCTTTTTAAGTATCTTTCTTGCCGTAATGGCGGAGATAAGATTCTGAGGTGCAGGACTCTTATCCCCCAAGAACTTAAATTCTTCCTCACCAGGAATTTTGAAAATTACCACTTTACTATGATAATTCAAAGTGGCATAATGCTGAGACAACCAATTCATTCCCAAGATTAATTCAAAGTCAATCACATCAAGCAACACCAAATCTACTGGTAACTCCCTGCCCTCTACTAACACAGGACACTTAAGAAAAATAATATTGATATCCAATGGATCACTCAAAGGTGTGGCAACCGATAAAGGAGTTGTCATCCTCACCACTTGCCAACTCAATTTCGAAGCAAAAATAGGAGATACAAAAGAATGGGTAGCACCTGGATCAATTAAAACTCTAGCCTCAAGGTAACATACCAAAAGTGTACTTGCTAAGACTACATTTGATGCCTGAGCATCCTACTGAGTGAGGGTGAAAACTCGAGCCTGTCCTCTACCTCTCAGCTGACTGGTAGAAGCCTGCCCAAAACCTCTAGCACTACCTCTACCCCCTCTACCTCGCTCCCGCTGTTTACGGTGACCAACACCCCTTATAGGTCTACCTCTATGCCTAGCTGGCTGCGCAGGGGGTGGAGCTTCATCTTGATAAGACTCTCCATTATCGGCCTCGTCGGTCGGTGGAGCGGCTTGCACTCTCCTCCTCATACTAAAAAAGAAATGAAATAAAACACACAATTCAGGTAACAAACAGATTTCCTAACGGTTACGTGAAAATCTAAAAGCAAGAAAGACTTTCTAAGGACATAATCAAACCTAATTGCTATAGTAGTTTCAAAGAAAACTCAAACTCTGCCAACCTAGGTCAAACAATACAAAACCTAGGCTCTAATACCAACTTTGTCATGATCTAAACCCAAGGGTCATGTCCGGCGCTATAGAATGGGAATTCACATAAATCTGGAACCCATAGCAAGCCTAAAACACAACTTTTATACAGACATAATCACAAATTTACCTCAGAATTAAAACTTAAAGGAGTCATCCATATATAACATCATAATAAAATATTTAAACATACAATCTAAGGACATTACGACTGCTAAAGTTATCATAGCACCACTACCATAAGAATATACTACTACCATAAGAATATATTACTACAGCAGCATCTAAAAATACAAAAGAAAGTTATATTAAAATTTACATAAATCAGCCGGTGAAGAGTGGGTCCGATGAAGAGGACGAATATGAGAGCTCTGTAGAGAGGAATCCTGAAAAAAATAATTGAGGGGAGTCAGACCTCACTGAGTGAATTATCATTATGCATCTGCATGTAACCTAATGGTAGAAGCACTCAAGCATCAAAGTAATGTTTATCTTATATTTATATTTATTTAATTTATACACGCATTTCATGCAAATGCTCAAATATATTGCCATACCAACACAACTAGATGCATAGTAGAACCTTAGAATTTTTCACAACCTCAAATACTATGCCTCATTGGCCATTAGATTTACTTGAGTCCAAATAATATTTCTCTTTTCCAATTGGGTAGTGGACTGACCCCGAGACCCTGAAAGGTCAACTGAGCTGCCACAGTCTCGCTACTGGCATGACTGGTCCCGAGACCCTGAAAGGTCAATCGAGCTGCTGCAGCCACACCCTTCTCTATCTAAGATCTCAATAAATCATTTTAACCATATGTCCAAACCATATAATCTCATATCAAATCAAAATTCACATCCTAACATCTAGCGAACTGGTGCGCACACAGTCCTAGTGTAGCCCACTAGGTAGCATGTTCCACTGCTATCCTCCAAAAATATAACATTAAATAAAAAAACCTTAACATTATATGAACAACATCCAAACAAAAAAGTACAGGATCATGTTTATATCATTTATATATATATATATATATATATATATATATATATATATATATACAGTAATAACGCCACAATAATCATAAGTAATTAAAGGTCTAATGAAACATTGCATATTCATTCCATATTAACATCAAAATATGGATGCTGGGTAAGAATTTCTATATGAAATGCATACACATAATAATAACTCACAGGTGGAATGCACTCCTCAGTGCTGACTTGACTGGCCTTGCCTTGAAGGCCCCGTTCCTGGTGTGGCTATGGAAAAAATATAAAAGATAAATGGGTTAAAATTTCTAACCTTATACATTCTAGATTTCTAAGGAGAAAGACTCAATCTACGACACAATTCTAATTAAACTCAATAATTAGCACATATCGATGTCACGTTTCATGAGAAACCTATTGAAAATTTGATAGAGTCTCCTCTGTAAAACAAATATCTCTCTACTAAAAGTAGAGTTATTCCTGCATAAAACAACACTTCTATAATTTCTACAATTCAATAACTCGAGTTGGGCTTCCGAACTACACTTTATGCCCAACCGAGAACCAATACAATTGCACACATATAAACAATATAATTTTATCAAATCTAACAACATATCATAGAATTTAATTAAGCTATTACAATCAAATTCTTTCAAGTAATTTAAACATAAAGGAAATCCATTTTCAAATCATTAATAAAATTCTCATTTAACATAACCAAAATCAACATTTTAAAACAATTAAAGTTATAAAAACTTCATTTAAACTTTCATAATTAAAATGATTGTTAAATATAAATAAAATATTTAGATAATTCAAATATATAATAAAAATTTTAGATAACTTTAAATCTAATTAAAACTGAATAAACAATAAAATATATATATTCCTCTAAAAATATATTTAAACATAATTTCTTTCAAAAAATTTATATCTTAAATTCTACAAATAATTTCATAAAACTCTTTTTATAAAGTTTAATCTACACAATTAATAGTATTTATTAAAAATATGAAAACACTCGAATCAGGAATGGTAACCCGGACACCAAAAATCTGAAAACTCCAATAAATTCAGAAAATTATGAAAAATATATCAATGGAAATCTCTTGACTCCAATTTCATTTCTCATAACTACTACAAAGCTTAATTCTTACTCAAATCAAAGAAATTGGCTAAAAACTCAGAAATCATTTTACCTCCAATTGAGGTGGCTGTCGGCGTAGATCAAATGAATTGGCAGAGGGAAAATATTACCCAGAGGATGATGAACACAACGGTACCAGCGGTGGTGGCTGGCGGCATTGGAGGCGGCGGTGACATCCCCCCTTAAGCTCGGCCCGCTAGAAAAATGAAGGAGGGAGAGGGAGAAAGGTGGCCGGCTAGAAATGGGAGGGATGCTGATGGCATCTGGAGCTGCTGGTGGCTGGAGGTGGTGGTTGGTGTAAGCAGAAGTGGTGGCAGCGAGAGGGAAGGAGAAGAAGAAAAGAAAGAAAGGAGGAAGAAAAAGAAAGAAGAAAAAGAAATAAAAGGAGGAGATTATATATATATATATATAAATACATATAATAGTAAGAGTAAAAATTTTACCCATTAAAACCCTCTTTGCAAATTTTTTAGCAAAATAACACTCAACTTTTAAATTCTATCACTAATTATATACATACACATAAATATTTATAAATACATTCTCTTAATAATTGTTAAAGTTTATTAAAATACTCATTCAACATTAATTTCATAAAAATAATAATTAACACTTTAAAATCCATACTTTAAATTTTAATAAGAAAAATACGGGTCATTACAAGTTCCAAGGACTCCACAACATCTCTTCTAATTATGTTCTCACAACTACCACTGTCAATAATCAAATCAAACAAACAATTATTAATGGTACATCTGGTTTGAAACAATTGATGGTGTTGGGTGATATCCTCTTGTTTTGGCGCTAACATCAATTTTCTCACCACATAGGTTTGCCTTTCATCACCTTCCTAATACTCATCATATCACCGTCTAGACCACAACAAACTTCTTCTCCTTCTTCTTCATCTCTGTCAATCATGTGGACTGATGCTTTTCTAAAAGGACAATCACTAGATCGATGTCCGGGTTGGTTATATTTGAAGCACTTCCCAAGTATTGGCTTAGCATAGGGATTTGTATCCTTCTGCATCCCCTTTTCTTCAATCACCTTTTATTTTCCAGCAGCTTTATCCTCTCTGTATTGATCATTGCGTGTTGCTGCCTCTTACACCGGCTTGGGTTTGTCAATAGACACCTTGTGATTGTCGTTGTTGTAAGTCCTATGAGATGAATCATATCTTCCTTTGTCTAGCACCATCAATTATGCTTTCAAAGCCATATTCTTTGCCTCGTTCAAGTTGCATAGCACATGTACACCTATCTTATCTCTGAGTTGAGGCTTTAACCCTTCAAGGTACCTCACCACCTGTTGGCCTTCACTCTCCTTGAGGTCATTCCTCTCTGCTAGTCTCATAAATTCTGCAGTATAATCATAGATCGATCTTTGACCTTGATGACACTGCTGGTATTGTTGAAACAAAATTTACTCATAATCTAGTGGAAGAAAATCTCTCCTTAAGAGTTGCTTCATTATATTTCTATATCTGACTGGTGCCTTCCCTTCACGAAACCTCCTACTTTGTAGCCTTTCCCACCAAGCAGAAGCACCACCTTTTAATCTGTAAGCCACTAGCTTCACTCTCTTCTCTTCTAGAATCTCCATGTACTCAAAGAAACGATCTATATCTACAAGCCAATCAATAAAATCTTCAATATTTAAATTTCCATTAAAGTAAGGAATGTCTACCTTCAATTTAAAGTCATGAGTATCATAATCATAAGCGTTTCTATTATTGTCGTCATGTCTGGGAGGCCTATGGTAGCTCGGCATAAATTCATCCTCCTCATCTAATTATTCATCATAGAATTGTTGGCTATGATTGTATGCAAGAACAGGTCTATTAATGGGTTGGCCTCAAGCGGCATCTTCTCTTGGACGTTGCCTATCACCATTCCCGTTTCTGTTGACATCTACTGCCAAGGCAAGAAGTTGACCAACAATTTCATCAAAACGTTGCTCCAAACACTGGAATTTGTGATCTACACTTTGCTCTAAGGCTCTCAATGTCATCTCTTGATATTGGGTTCTAGTTCGCAAGACTTCCACATCTTGATCACCGTCATGGACATGACTGCTTACTCTACTATCACCACCTGCCATCGGATTGGACGAGTTGCCTGCTCTGATACCACCTGACGCAGCAATCTAGCGTGAAAATAAACAAGACTAGTACATAACTGAGACTTAAAGAAAAACAATCAAGTTTCAACACAGAAACTTAAAAAAATATGGGAGAAAATTCTTGTATTATTCAATAATCTGAAATATGAGAGAACAAGCTACCTATTTATAAAGTGGCACAATCCAATAACTCTAATTTTTAATAGAAAATAAAATAAAATCCTAATTAAGATAGGAAAGTCAAATCCTAGCCAAGGTAAGAAAATAAAAAGGAATAAAATAAAAATAGAAAATAAAATAGAAAATAAATAAAATAAAAGTCTAACAATAAAATATTTTAGATCTTACGGGTTATACGTTTTATCTTCTATCTTTCTACCCAGTTCATATACGAGTCAACTAGACATTCTACGTCAATAAATAATAATTTTTTTTCCCTTTAACAATATATACATTTTGCAATTAAAAAAAATATTTGTTAAAAAAAGAATAACATTAATCTAATATTATGAAATGAAAGTTACAAGCTTTCAACTCTTAAAAAGTCATGATTCTAAAAATAAATCTGGTGTATTTTAGTGGGTATGTCAGAGCCAAAGACATGCAAGTATATAGTTTATTTCAATAAAATTATTTTTTAATTTCAAAAAAAATATTTTTATTGTATAATTTATTAATTTAGTTTAAATTATTTGATTTTTTATTTAGAAAAAGAATAAAGTGAAGATATTGGTATTATTCCTTTTATTGTACTCGTGTTAATGATACCTTGCAACATGATGAAATCTGCTGACGTTTTTGTTTTGGAACAAAAATTCCGATGACTCAAAAGATATCTTTTGTTGCCACTTGCCAAATAGTTATAACAATACATGCCAAACCATAAATACCTTTTTTTTTTTAGCATGTCAAAATTCATAGTAGTTCTCTTTATAAAGCATGATTTGATTTTTTTAGTGGAGGTCTAATAAATTATATATTCTAAACTATAGGTTTGAGGTCATTATTTTTTGAAAAAAATATAAATATCGTATGATTTAAGTATTCTATTACTAAAAATTTGTAATTTTTTTGATAATTTAAAGTTTATGATTTCATTTTGATATCACTTACATGGTAATTTTTCTCTCCTCTAATGATAAAAATTAAATTATAATATATATATTAAATGTTGAGCTCTAAAATTATTAATCCAAAAATTTAACAAAAATTTATCTTATTTTATTTTTTCATCAATTTTTTTAAAAAAATTTAAAAAATATAATAATTATTTAGTATTATTATTCAAACAAAACACTACTATATATACTCTAATACTATTCTAATAATTTTATAAACTAATCTTATTATAACTAAAAAATTATAATAACAAAAATTTAAAAAATAAAATTAATATGATATATTTTATTTTTAATTTATTTAGTTATATATTTAATTTGAATTATTTATTTATTTATTTTATTTTACAGTTCACATATTGTGTGGATTTACAACTAATTTTAATTAATTTTTCATGACTATTACATTAGATTGATAATGTATAGTGTCACTATTTATAGTGCAAAGAATTGTTTTTTTAAAACAACAATATGATGGATATATTTTTACGTATTTATATTATTATCATATGAAATTACCATGAATATACTTGTTCTTTTATACTCTATCAAATGGTCTACAACTTTAAATTTTTGAATAATCGAGAAGAGAAAAATTATAAGTGTTGCAAATGACATATTTTATAATAATAAAAAGTTAAAATTACAAGGTACATAAAAAATTAGAATCGTAGTAATAAAATGATAAAAATCAGAAGTTCTATATATATATATTATTCTTTTATGGCTTATAATTTTTACCAATATTGATGAATAAGAGTTGTAACAATTGAAACTTAAAATCTTTATGAAAAGAATTTCAGTCATACCACATATGGTTAGATGACGATGATGATGATATAATTTTTTAATACTAATATCACATGATTATTTTATTTTTATGGAAATTATAATTATTAATTATGAACATAATTTTAATATTTTATAAATCACCACATAATAAATTTAAATGTTCAAAAGAAGAAATAAAGACACAACTTGATTTAAGAATAAAGAATACAGCACATGGAATATCTTCATAACCAAGATGAAAATGCCCGTAGCATCAGGACCAGATTGATCTGTATAGCTAGGTTTAATTTGATCAGTATTTTCAAACAATAGTTCATTCTCGCCACCATGAAAATAATATCCACAAAAATGCTTGGCTACAAAATATTAGGGCGCATTTAGCATTAAATTTTTTTCCTATTTGTTTTTGTTTTTTTTTTTTTAATTGCAAATTGAAAATTCCATTTGATATATATATATATATATATATACATATAATGTTTCTTAAAATAAATGAATAAATAAATACAACTAAGTAACGATTTAGATTATTTTTTTTTTAACAACTAAGAGGTCAAAAGAGGGAAATGAATCATCACTTAAATCACTAGACTATAAAGGGAAAACAACGATTTAGATTTCTAAAAGCTGATTTTCCCCAATATTATCGACTTGGCTCTTTATATGTGTAGCCAAGGGAGAGTTAATTTCAAGTTGTATAATATAATTAAATAAAATAATTAAAATTTATTATTAATATAAAATATAATGAATATAATATTCTAGCATACGTAAAGTAAAATAGTCTTTACATGTTTTATATATTTATTCAAAATTAAAGTAAAATATTTTTATTTTTATTAAAACTAATAAAGTCAAAAATAAAATCGGGATGTATGTGTGTATAGAAAACTAATAGTTAAAAAAATAAAGGTGATATAAAATGGGGATATAAAATAAAAATTCATCTCTTTTAAAAAATAAAGATAGAAACTCATTCTGAACTACTCAATTATTCTAATGTTTAAGAAATGCTAGCACCCACTTTTATTTTTTCTTTCTCTTTTCAAAAATTAATTATTACATCACAAACCAATCGAGATTATTATATTACATATTTAATTCTGTAAAAAATAACTTTAAACTACAAGAACAATGCTAAATAAAAATAAAATAAGCAAAATAGTAATTCATTTAGCTTGAAAGCAGTTATTTTTACAACCAAAAATATTCATACATTTTCAGAATTTTCATAAATAAATAAAAGATTATTTCAAAAATATAGTTTTTATTTTTGAAGTAGATTCAACACTTATCATAAACTAGTTGTAAATCCTTGCTTTTTGCAGACTACAAATAATATATCTATTAAAATTATTTAAAATAATTTAATAAATTATAAATTATAAATTAATAAAATATAAAAGAAATATAAAAGTGAGAAATTAAAAAATTATTATAATAATTTTATTTAATTATTTTTTGTTAAGAGTATATACACATATATAGAATATGTATATAATTAATAATTATTGAATAAATAAAATAAAAGAAAAATAGAAAATCATTGAGAGGTTACATTTTTATTTTTACTTTTTACATTAATTAGAAAAAGAAAAGGTGTTTTTAATTGAATTACCAAGATGTTTTAGATAGATCGTAAGATACAATTTTTATAGGATAGGAGATTGATATTTTAAATGTAATAAAACTAAAGTGTTTTATATAAAAAAACAGAATATGTGTATTTTAAAATAAAAAATTTTATAAATTTTTTTTAAAAAAATAAAAAATTTAATAGCGTTTTCAGCTTTTAAAGTAAATACTGAAATTTAATAATTTCATATAT
>CATIWM010508578.1:0-37881 GCA_949671775.1 Mallotus repandus
TCTTGGATATAGCCAATTAAGGCTTCTTGTAGCTTCTTGGACCTTAACCTTGTAATTGGGCCTTGTGGCATGCTTAATGGATCCTTAGCTTTAACTCTGGAAATGCCACCACCATCTTCCAGCTTGGTCACATCCATATCAGTTTTGAATTGAATTTGATTGCCTTATTCACAACACCCCCCCCCCTCTCAGGCATTTTCAATAATAATATAATTATAATAATTATAATAATAATAACAACAATAATAATATTAACAATGATGAAAATAATAATAATAATATAGTAATAGTGATGATGATGATAATAATAATAATAGCAAAAAAAATTAGGTTATTACAAGAATATGGTAGACAAGCATATTCTAGTCGAGCTTTTTATCTCATCCAAATCACTTAAAGTCACTATTGTCAAAGCATCTCTACAGACTTTATGAAAACTTTAGAGAAATTTCCTTATCACACTCGTACCCCAATTCTAAGTACATTTGCATTCATTATGCAATGTATTTATATACAATATATTGATTGAATTTAAGTACAAGTTAGTATTTATAGATATAGTTTTAGAGGAAGGAACTCAATTAAATCAAGTGAAATTTGATGATCCAAATCACTTTTTAAGGCTGTAATCGTCATCTCTAAGGCTCTAGTAATTTATTTGGTAAGTATTTTAAGAGTTTTGGTCAATTTAAGTTAGGATTTGTAAGATGCAGAATTCGATTCTAAGTGCCTGATTTTTCAGTCTCTATAATTCAATCATATCTTGAACTAAAAAGCTCCAAATTAAGTGTTATTTAATCATCTGGAAACTTTGAAGATATATCTAAAACTTTTCCTCTTTGAGCTCGATCTGATTCTGTAATAACCCGAATTTGTGTGGTTATTAATATTAATATTATTATATAATTATTATTATTGATATTGACATAATTAATATTTTATTGTTACTATTATTGTCTTTACTACTATAATTATTATTGATATTGACATTATTATTATTTTATTGTTAATGTTACTATCTTTATTATTTTTAATAATATTATTATTATCATTATATATATATATATATAAAGTGAACAGTAAATTTTTTATATAAATTGACGTGCACACGAGCTGCAAGTATAAAGAATGAAGTTTTTATGTAAAATATCCAGTTTAATTCCGATATTTTTTTTCTTTCTCTTCTCTGTTAGCCACCCAAATGACCTCCGATTAATACCAAATTTGAATCATAACTTCTTTTCATCCTCTTATACCTTCCCCTAGCTTTTATTTTGTGAGAAACCATTTAAAAATGCTCAAAATTTTAGAAAGTACAGTCATTATTATTTCTCAGATCTGCACTGTTCCGGCGGGTTTCAGGCGACAAGGTTGGTTCATTTGCGTTCCTCACATTACCAGGAGTCCATAGGCACCAACCACGCGTCTGATCTACACCCGTAGAATATTTGGTGAATATTTTTAGGTGCTGAAAAAGGCAAGGAAAATAGAGGTGCAAACTAAGCAATTCGGTGAATTGATTGAGTGTGTTTTGTAGGCTATTTTAGTGAGTAGATGTTCAAGCCCTTTGAATATTTTTATATAAACAATGAAATGAGATTTTTGGTGTTGTTTCATGAACTTAAATTAATATATTTGAGTTGTTTTAAATCAGCTTGTTGATACTCAAATTACTTGATTAAGTTTCAAGCTATAAAACTCTAACGGTTTTAAATTTCCAAGTTAAAGGCATTACTATAATATCCTTTGTTTTGAAATTTGATTTGAGAATATTTTAGTTACTTAATGATCTAATTGAGTTTATAATTGAACTGGTTTTATTGCTTGGAATTATGAAAAGAGATGATTTGATTTTGGAATGCTTTATGGAACTACAATGTGATATCAATATTTTGATTGATTATCAATGGAAATGACATTTGGTTTTGTGTATTACCACCCTGTGTGAGTTGATGAATGTGTTGAGGTGATATATGCACATTTGAGATTTTTGATGGTTGTTATTGCGCAATAAACAATAGGGCACTTGATTGCAGGACGGTGAAGGTAGAAGGGTCATTCCGTGCTAATGTAGTCGAAGGGTTAGCCTTCGAGTGTGCCTAGAGAATGAGTTGTGATGGCCTGTACGTTATGGCCGGGTTGTGATGTTTGCTACAGGGTTGGTTAATGCATATGAAAGTTTATATCGATATTATAAAAGCATGTGTTTGACTTGGTTGAGTTTGCACAATTTTAAAAGCAAGTATTAATTTAATGTTTAAAGTGACTGATATTTTGATTTAAATGATGTATTAAGGTTTGCAAAGGCACATGTTTTAATTGATTAAGCTTTGAATATGTATGAAAGCATAATTGGATTTGATGTCTGAAGTGAACTATAATTTGGTTATGAATACTCTAGTATTTTGGATTTAAGGTATTTATTATGTTTAGTTAAGATAAATTATTTTATGCTTGTAATATCTATTCACTGAGTATTTTTGTACTCATTTTACTTTTTTTTTTAATATTTCCAGATATTAGGGTTTGATAGTGGACCCAATACCGGTGTTGTATAGATAGATTATTAAGGTCGGCCTAACAACCTTGCTCTAGTGTTGCTCTCATTTTTATGTCCATAATATTGTATATTTTAAGTTAAAAGATTTTGTAGACATGTTATTATAAATTGAATACTAAACTATTGTTAAATTAATTTTTACTACTATTTCAAGGTGAACTCGAGTTGTATCTATATACATTCTTATAATTAAGCTAAATAATAAGAATTAAGTTTATTTAATTTTATTAAAAATGATTTGAATAATGTAGAAGAGTAAGCTTTAATGCCCATCTCGGGCTATGTAAGATGGGATGAGATACTAATCGTCCACCTCGGGCTATATGAGACAGGGTGTGACATTTCTTGTGCAAACAAAGCCACCGAATAAATTCATTTTTGAATTTAAACATGAGGTGGATAAGAAGCTTGTATTGGAAGGAAGACCATGTTTAGTTTTCAATGCTTACATGGCTATTGAAGAGTGGAGTTTTGAAGTGGCTTTCAATAGTATTGATTTTTCTAGATCACCTTTTTGGATTCATGTCCATGGAATGCCACTTAACTACATGACTAAGAGAAATGCTAAAATAATAGGTAACTTATTTATTGGTTTGCTTAAGATTGATCATTCCCAAGGCAATACAATAGGATGGAATTATATCTTCGGATCCAAAGTGCTAGTTATTGTGAATAATCCATTACCAATGGGTTTCTGGAGCAAGAAAGATAAGGGTGAAGCAGAATGATTTCAGATTAAATATAAATTGCTGCTTGATTTTTTTTATCCATTATGGTTTTATAGGGTATGTCACTAAAACATGCAAAGTTTAGGATAATGAAGATATCCATACTCTAGATCAAGACATGCCAAAAGTCAATCTTTGGATGTGTTGTTTCTCACCTATTATAATCAAACTCTATTCTAATGGCAATAATATATTAGAAAGATCTCAACAAACTATTCATTAGGAGGGATCCTCAACTAGCTAGAAAAGCAAAAAAACAGTACCAAAATATGCCAAGGGTTTCCTTAATGGATGAAAATGAACAACAAGTGGGTTTAAAGAGAGTTCTAGAACCTGTAAGGAGGACATGTATCCAATAAGCTAGTGTGTCCTCTTTTCCACAAATGCAGTACCTAGAATCAGGAGTATAATTCCACAAGTGCCAAGAGGGGGAGGGGGGTGAATTGGCTTTTTGAGGTAGATGGGCAATTTTCGATTTTTAACAATGAGCAAACTAAAAATAGATTAAGAAATGAATTAAATGAAGAAGAAAAGCAATAAAAACACTAAGGATTTATAGAGGTTCAGCCCTCAAAGGCTTCTCCTCTCCTCAACCACTTGTTGAGAGTTTTAATCTACTGTTAATCTACTTCAAGGTGTAGATTAAACCCTTAGAAGCTTAAATCTTGCTACCCAAGTGTTTTCCCAAGGCTCACACTCTAACCTAAGTATTTTCACAAGGCTCACACTCAAACCCAAGTGTTTTTAATGGCTCACACTCAAACCCAAGTATTTTCAATGGCTCACATTCAAACCCACTTGCTAAGAACAATCCTCTTAGTTTACAAGTGAATAAAACCCTAACCCAACTCACTCAATCTCACTATTGAGCTTTTGAATAATAGTTTTAAACACTCACCAACCCACACTCTTGAGATAAATAAAAATGACAAGAATTAAAGATGAAGATTTTAGTTGTTGAAGGATCAATTCAAGATTAAATGCTTAAAGATTTCTCTAAATGTGTTTACTCAACTTCCTTCCCTTGTTCCAGCTCTGTTCTTGGTAGTATTTAAACCCTCTAAGAGATAAAGAGTTGTTGAAGATTCATTAAATACAAAAAGAGCTGTTGAACCACCAAAATAAAGTAACAGGTCTGCATGTCATGATGATCATGACAGTCGAGGGGCGCCAAGACAGAATTTTGAATTTTTTCACTTTCATGATCATGACTCTGGTGGTGATGACCCGTCATGATCATGACACTGGTGGTGACTACCTTCTGTAATTTTCCCAAAATTGCAAATTTGATTTTTGTAATTTTGCTAGAAAATTTTTTCTAATGATTGGAATTCACTTGTAATCACTAAAATGAAGATTTCCATTATTTTCCACCAAAACCTACTTCCGCTTTTGCCACAAAAATTTGATCTTCGTTTTTGCCCTTTGTTAGAGTCATTATGCATTAATCACTGCTTGTGCCACATCTGATTGTTGCAAATTTAATTAATCTGAATATAAACACTCAAATACACAAGTTAAATATAATTTTATTTAATTAGTTGTGACCATAAAAAATGACTGTTTTACCCTTCAAGGTTCAACAAGGAGATTTAAATAAACTTACAAGAGATAGGCAGGAAATGGCGGCAGAAGTAGTATATGGCAATAATTCCTCCATTGTACAAGGACTAGAAACGTTAGACTGCATTTAATGAACAAGCCAATTTGGGTCAATGGAGTACAAAAGAAGATACTATATTTTCTGTTAAGCCAAATTTTGGACTAGGCCTATCAATTACAAATGTTTATGTTAATCAAGCTAGGCCTGCTAATAGCAATCAACTAATAGGTAAGGAGGCTCTTTAAGGATAAATAGGCTCTCATAGTAATGTCAGCCCAAGAGGTTATAGATACAAAGTTAAACCTGGATCCCCTCACTAGACTTAACCTATATAGGTTCGAGCACTTCTTGCTAGATTGGCAAAAGAAAAAATTATTTCTTGATATAAAAAATCAAGGGATATAACATAGGTGAAGAGAGCTTGAAGTGAAAAAAATAGAGATTAACCCATTTGATGCTTTGGTTATATTGGCATATTAATCAATAAAGAAGAAAATAGGTCAGAGTGAAGGAATCATTGATGAGTTGAGGATGGGGATTGATCTGCCTCTGGCAATAACACAAGAGGATAATAGTAGTACTGTAACAGAGATTATTTCAGGTTTAACGCAGCAACAATTGAGGTTAGAGACAAAAGATACTAACAAAAAAAGAAGATCATAAGTATTGAAGACAACATTCAAGTCCAGATCTCCTATGAAGGTGCTAGTGGCTCGTCTAAAGCCATCCAGGGGCCATAATGACCTTATATTAGAACTGTTAAAGGCTAGGATAAGTCTTGACAGTTCAAGTTTTAAAAGACCATTGTCTCTCACATCGTCCTAAGATGTTTTTTAATGGAAACAAAAAAAATGATGTTTACATGGACAAGTAGAAGAGAAAGTTGGGTTTTGACAATAACTACTCTGTTACTCTTTTGGGTTTATCTGTTGGACTTGTATTATGGTGGAAGAGTTCTATCCAGGTATAAATTCTTCTATCAAGTGCTAATTATATGTATTGTTTATATTTTGATGAGGTGTTAAATAATGAACATACAACTTTTGTATGTGGTCCCCTAATAAAAATGCAAGAAATGAATTTTGGCATGGTTTTAAAAATTAAAATCCTTTGGCTCTGCACCATGGATTTGTGTGGGTGATTTTAATATTGTAGCTTATATTGTAGATAAAAGGCGAGGGAAAGATATATTTTGGTATCATATTGCTTCATTTAATAATGCCATAAAATCTTATAGGCTAATGGACATTAGTTTTAAAGGGCTAAGGTTTACCTAGTCGAATAGGCAATCAAGTGAGAGTCTTATTTTACAAAGGCTTGACAAAGCTTACACAAATTTTAAGTGGTGCTCTATTTATCAAAGGGCATTTATTTTTTATGAAAAATTTGTTGCTTCAGACCATAGACCTATTAAGTTATATGTCAATGACAAAACTTTTAGTAATCATAAGCCTTTTAGATTTAAGACAAAATGGATTCAAAATCCTAATAGTTTATAGGTCATTAAGCAGGGATGGGATATTGATTATACAGGATCTAATATGTTTAAAGTAGTGTCTAAACTTAAAAATTGTTGCTATAGTCTACTAGAATGACATAAAAAAAACCATTGGCAATCATAAGAATAGAATTGAAGAAATAAAAAGAAGGTTATACTACATTAACTCAGATGTAACTATAAAGGAAAAAGGAAAAAAGTTATAGACCTCCAAAAGAACTTAGTTAAGCTAAATAGACAAGAAGAAGTTTACTAAATACAACGCTCTATAATTAATTGGTTATAAGTAGGGGATAAAAAAACCAAATTTTTTCATGCCTCAACCATTAGAAAGAGAGTGAAAAGTAGAATTTTTAGACTTAAGAATCAAAAGGGTAGGTAGACTTAAGATATCAAAAATCATATTTGTGCTTTCTATCATAATCTTTTTCAAGCTTCAGATATCTCAAGTCTTGATAAATTCTTAAGCAACATTCAATGTGTGGTAACTGAAGATATGAACTTAAAGTTGCTCGGTCCCATTTTTTACTTGGAAATTAAAGAAGCTGCTTTCCAATTAGGAGCTCTTAAAGCCTTTGGTCTTGATGGCTTCTCTAGGCTCTTTTACTAGAAATATTGGATGGTGATTGGTTTAGACATATGCAAAGTTGTTAAGGATTTCTTTAATAAGGGCTTTTTTCTCAAAGAGTGGAATAAAACATTTAGAGTTTTGGTTCCTAAGGTAAGTAATCCTTCTAATGTGTCTCATTTCAGACCAATCAATCTTTGTAATTTTATTTATAAAATTATCTTTAGAATCCTAGTTAATAAATTAAAGCCTTTTCTTAAAGATTTAGTTCATGATAGTGAGGCAACCTTTGTGTCAGGGAAGATTATCCATGATAATATCCTAGTTGCTTATGAGATTTTTTAGTTTTTGCATACTTCTATATGAAAGGGTAATCATTATTTTTCCTTAAAGTTAAAGCCTATGATCAAGTTGATTAGAGGTTTTTAGAGAGGCTTTTAGTGAAAATGGGTTTTGCCAATCACTTTGTGCATAGAATTATGCAATGTGTGACAACTGTTTCCTATTATATTATTATTAATGGTCAGCCTTCATCTTTTTTCAAACCTTCAAGAGGCCTAAGGCAAGGGGACCTTTTTTCCCCTTATTTATTCATTTTAATAACAAACACTTTATCCTTTTGCTTTGGATAAAACCATTAGAGGTAAGATGATTACACGGTTGAAAATAACTAGAAGGTATTATGTCATTTGCTGGTGATACTCTGCTTTTTGGTAAAGTTTATGATAAGGAAATTAGTAATCTTTGGGATATTGTTATGAAGTATTATAAAGATTTTGGGTAGCAAGTTAATCAATCTAAATCTAGCATCCTTTTTAGCAAATCTACTCCTAAGGAAATGAGGAAAAAAGTGTATAATCAGTTAGGTATCTGTGTCAATAATAATTCTGGTAAATATCTCACGTTGCCAACAGTTTGGGACAGGTCTAGAACTAAGGCTTTAACTTTTTTAAAGGAAAGAATTGTACAAAAAGCACAAGCCTAGAGGCATAGCCTTCTCTCTCATACTGGTAGGTCTGCAATGCCTACTTATGCCATGACTTGCTTTAAATTTCCTAAGGGCTTTTATAAGTAAGTTAATGCAATTTTAGCTAGGTTTTAGTGGGCAATGATGTTATAAAAAGATCTCCTCACCTTGCTAAATGGAAGTTCTTACCATATCAAAATTCAAAAGGGACTTAGGCTTCAAAGAGATGGAAAACTTTAATGTTGCTCTCCTTACAAATATGTATAGAGATTATTACAAGACAGTAATAGTTTATGGGCTCGAGTGTTAAAAAGTATTTATCATCCTCACACTAACTTTTTGAATGCAAAATTGGGATTTAGGCCTATATGGGGATGGTCAAGTTTGTTATTTGCTAGAAATGCTATTTAGGAAAGGTTTAGGTTCAATGTAGGAAATGGTAAATCTATTAGGAATTGGAATGATCCTTATCTGCCTATGAAAGGGAATTTTAAAGTTTTATCTTCAAGACCAATGAAGGATCATGTCTTTTTGGTACTTGACCTATTTTTAGCAAAGAATAGGGGTGGAATATGAACCTTCTTAATAGAATATTCTTCAGGGAAGAAGTTGATATTAGCTAAAAGATTTCTATAAGGTCAAGGGAAGTGGACGATAAACTTGCGTGGCATTTTAATAAGAAAGGTGTTGTATTTGATAGATCATCTTATAAATATCTCTACAATATGAAGGATAGAGATAAGGGCTCTAATCAGACCTTGGAATCCAAAGTTTAGAAACATTTGTGAAAGTACAAAGTGCTACCAAAGATTAAAACCTTTTGGTAGAGGGTTCTTCTTAATATTCTCCCCATTCAAAAAAAACCTAATGATTAGGAAACTAGTAAACTCATATCTCTGTGTTTTTGGTAATCAATAAGTTAAGGATTGATTCATATGTTATTCAATTGTAGTTATGAAAAGGCAACCTAGTTTGCATCCTCTTTGTCTTACTCTCCTATTATCTCTTCAGGATAATCCTTAATAAACCGGTGGTTGGATGTACTTTCTCTATTTCAAAGATAAGAGGAAAATTTTGCCTTATTATTAACTATAGGTCGGTTTATCTAGTTTATTTTCAAAAAGGAGCCTCCTAATCCTCAATTGACTATAATCTTTGCCACCAATTTAAAGTCTAAATATTTATAATTTGAGTCATTATCATTGGGTTATAATAACAATCAAAAAGAGGAATATAGGGATGGATCTATGCTTTTAACTTGGAAGCCACCTCCAGAAGGGTATATTAAACTTAAAGTTGAAGCCTCTTACAACTCTAACTTGTCTATTACTGGGATTTTAGTAGTTAGAAGGGATCAAAGTGACAAAATTATCTATGGTGAGGCTAAAAACATTGAAGCCTCATCCATTTTGAAAGCAAAAACAAAAGTTGTACTCTTGGGAATTAATTTGGCTATAGCTAATGTTCTACAACATTGCATGTTTGAAACTAATTCCTTGGAAGTGTACAACGCTCAAGTGAAGAAGGTTGTTCCACCATAGGAGATTAGTGCTATTATTGATTCTACTTTGTTAAAACTTACCGCCTTCTCTAATGTATCTTTCAATTGGTAGGTAGATCTTGCAATGAACTATATATATATATATAGTTGGCCAAAAAATAATTATATTACCTTTGGTCAAATTTCATTAATATTTGACCCAAATACTTTAAATACTTTTGAAAAGTTATTTTATTTGGAAGAAATATGTTAGGGGTATTAATTATACAATCTTCATTAAATCTTTATAAAATCTATATTTAAATAGGATTAAAAATCCTGATTCAATGTAAATATTTTATAAGTTTAGAATTAAATACAAAAGATGATATTAAAATCTTTATTAATAAAAAAAAAAAATCTTTGCCCTTTAAGATGAATTTGATATATATATTATTATGGCCTATATGATGTGATGATTCTATTTTTTATGTTGGTTATTGTGTTGTGGCGAAGTAGTAGTGATTGAAAATATATATTTGGAGAAAGTTTGCCGGATTTTTTTTAGAATTTTAAAAGTTGGTTAATTTTCATATGAAAATTTTTAAAAATAGGTTACTACGGGTTTTGGATGTTTCACGCTTTCCCATTTTCTAGTGCCGGTCACGTGCCTTTAGAATTCAAGTCGTAACATGAGCCATCAAAGATAACAGTGATGGGATGAGAGACATATTGAGCAGTTTTAGATGCATCCATAAAAAAAATACAGAACTCACAACAACACAAATCAAAGGAATATCTTTAAAGTCGACCTTTAAAAAATGAAAGCAAATCAAAAGGAAGAAGTTTGATTGCAAATATTCGACTCAAGAGGATTAAAGGGGCTTTGACACCATGTTAGAAATTTGAACAAAATTGGTCGAAAATACACCAATTAGACATTTTTCTCAAACTTAAAAATTTAAGATATTAAGTGAAAATATCTAATTGATATATAAGCTCATTTAATCCTATTCATGAAGCTGATGTAGAATTAATTGTTTTTAACTATTACTCCCCCCTTCCTTTTTAATTGTCAATAAATAATTAAGAAATAATTAATTAGTCTTAATATTAGGAGAAAAATGAGTCAAGAGACTAAAATACCTTTAGTTTTTGAAAGACTAAAAATCAAATTCATAAATGACTTCAAAATTGTACTGAACATTAATTACTTTGTATTGATAATGATAAGGGCAAAATTGGTAAAAAGTAATTGTCATTTTATTGATTGTATAAAACTGACAATTAAATGAAATTTTACATTTTTTTCAAAGCAACAATTAAAAAGGAACGGAAAGAATAATATTTTTAATTATTTATAGGTAGAGTGAATATTAATCATTGAGGAAGATACTTGTTAAATTTAATAATTTACAAAGTAAATTTAATTATTTTAATTATTTGTTCTTAAATTATATTACCTTTTGTCAAATTTGATTAATATTTGACCCAAACACTTCCAATACTTTTTTGTAAGCGAGAGATATCTTAGGGTATCAATTTTATAGTCTTCATTAAATTCTTATTAGGAATCTAATTAGGAATGTGAATATTTTATAAGGTTAGAATTAAATACGGAAGATGATATTAAAACCTTTATTGACCAAACAAAAAAAAATCTCTGCCCTCCCAGATGAATTCGACAAGAAACAACTCCACTGCGAAAGCGAAAAAGCCCAGCAATGGCCGAATGGGTAGCTGTAGCGGCCATCGAAGAGGTGTTTTGGTTACTGATAATGACGGCAACCAGAGTTTTCGAGGCGCCCCTCAATCGCTGGATGATTGTTTGATTCAAATATCCAGTCTTAAAGCTAAATCCACCAAACTGGAAGCATTCTCGTCTATTGTTCAGGCACTAACCATGGAGATTAAGTTTGAATTTGTGAAGAAAAATTTTGCTACATTATTGTATCATTGCCTTCTCTGTATCAAGAAACATAAAGGGTCTGTTAAAGAATTGGTATTAGCATCACAATTAATTGGGTTGTTGGCTTTGATTGTTGAAGATGAAGATAGTGCGCAGGAGATATATCAAGATTCAGTTTCTGTACTTTCCCAAGTTCTTGAATCTGGTTCCAACAAAATAATTTCTTCAAAGATTTTAGCCTGTTTGGGTATTGTTACTGTTTTTGGTAGTAATAATACAGATGAGACACAAGAAGTCATGAAGATCATATGGAAGGTGATTGAAGTAGAACGTAACTCTGATGTTAAATTAGTTGCTGCTGCAATTTCGGCTTGGTCTCTTCTTCTTTCGACTCTGGATGGTTGGAACATAAATCAGAAAGATTGGAGAGGGGCAATTTGTTTGTTGTTGAATATAGCAGAGGATGCTGATGATGAATCTGCTTATGTTGCAGCTGCTGAGGCACTGGCCTTGATATTTGAGATTAATTGCTTTGAGAAATTCTCAAGTGAAGCAAATGACAATGCCGACCATATCAAACAAAATCCGAAGGATAAAATAACAGAGAAACTCAGATGCCAAGCCATGAAAGCAAGCGAAGACGGATCGGAACAGAATGCAGTAATTGATGTGCTGAAGTTTTTTGAGCATGGAAAAGTGTCAACTTGTGCTAAGATTGGTAAAGATAAAATGGTATTGTCAACATGGTGTCAAAGGATACAGCTGAAGTTTATCAAAAGATTTCTTGGAGAAGAAGGATTTGTGAATCATATGAGGAAGAATGAAAATTTGCAGGCAGTTTTTGAGTATATGCCCAGGAAGAAGGACGTGACAAAAAATATAGCATCACCAGAGAGAGAAGAGATCACAATTAGCTTCTTTCTGCCTAAGGTTGAAAGAAAGGATGGTGATTCTCCATTACCTTTTGTAACCAAAAAGGCTAAAGAGACTCTGAATAGAATGAGAGGCCGGAGTACTAACTCTTTCTTGAAGAAGGCTAGGACTCGCTTGCTGAATAAGAAGAGGATGCAATCACAAGGGGAAAAACATCAGTTGATCAATGATGATACTGAGTAAAAAATTATGGAACTCAAGCTACTGTTTATGTATTTTTTTAGGGTCATTTGT
Source organism: Mallotus repandus (assembly GCA_949671775.1). Lineage (NCBI taxonomy): Eukaryota > Viridiplantae > Streptophyta > Magnoliopsida > Malpighiales > Euphorbiaceae > Mallotus > Mallotus repandus. The sequence continues at coordinate 12,481 of CATIWM010508578.1, forward strand.
AACCATTATTTTCGTGGTGCTGGTAGGATTTAGGCCTATGACTAATATCTTTCTAAAGTAAACATTATTTTCTTAAAACGCTGATTCTAGTTGTTTGAGCATCAAAGTTTCTCTCATTATGCCAGAATGACTTGCATGAATCATCACAATTGGACAAACACTAAGCTTGCCATTGAATGCCTCTTACACTTTCACTCGCCTTAAGGGCGAAATAGATTTTCTTGCAATATTGTAGACAATTTAATGATTGCAATGCATGGGACTTTAAGGGTTTGCAGCAAAGCATGGTAAGGGTTTGCAACAAAGCATGCTTTTTGCAGATGGAGTAGGCACTCCTCCTGGGGTCTCCTTTTTGTTTGGTTGATGATATGTTGACTGAAGATAATTCTTGTTCTCTAGTCAGGAACGTGCAGTCCAAAGAATGCTCTATCTGCGAGCACAAACTATGCAAATAGCTCCCCGACACAAAACCATATTTGAAGTGACAAAACACAAAGTAATGCTCGCTAGACAACTATTGTACAGGACAAATGCATATACTGCCAACACAGTTTTAACAAATACATAATGTAGAATAAAAAATATAAGGCTATGCAGCCAAAGGGCGACTGAAGTTTTAAGATTATAACAAAAAAGCCTCCTCAATCTTCTGTTATAATTTAGGTACTCTCAAAGCCAAATATTCGAAAAACACCTGCAACCAATGGCACAGAGCAAACAAAATAAGGAACCTATAACAAGTATATATTACTAAAGTTACAGTAACAGATTGCAATACCCTCATCAACAAGATATTTGTTCTTGTCATCTCCGGCGTATGCAAGTAAATTATATTTGGGATTCCACTCCACGCTGTTCATTGCAGCTCGACATGGGATTTGATGCACTGAGCGGCCAGTATAAACATTGGACTGTCTCACAAGAAAAATATAGCATTAGTTTCTTTAAATTAGTCGTAAATAGTTGACAAGCAAGCAATGTATCTTGAAACAAATCCTCGAGACCGGAAAGAGAAACTCCATGAGCACATACTATATCAATAAACAAGTCTTCACTTGCAGAAGCAATATAATCTCCTGTGTAGTTGAAGCTAATTGTCCTCACAGGCCATCTGAGAGAATACAAAAATGAAATTGTGACAGTTTGTGCTGTTCATCCAAGTCATTTGGAGGAGGAGAAAGAAAAGGATGTCCAATTACAATAAATGATTGAACAATGACAGATTCATTAACTGCTACAGAACTGTATTGAAGCTTACTCAAGTTTTGTAAATGTTCGCACGCAAAGCATCTCTGAGATGTCCCAAAGGCTAACAAGGGAATCAGCACTTCCAACAGCAAAATATCTGTCATGGGAAGAAACAGTTATTTGTCATGGGAAGAAACGGTTTCTTTAATGGTTCCAAAATATGGTCACAAGCTATGCAAGCTTTGTTAGTACCCTGCAGCTGTAACATACTTGCTGCCTAAAAGAATTTTAACAACTTTACACCCACCTTCCTTTTGGATCTATTGCAATGCAATAACAACCAGCTGTATGAGCCATAACTGTGTCAAGTGGTTGAAGAGCTGGGTATGCTAACACTTCAACAGTACCTGAACAGAAGGGGATGTGCATGACATTCAAAGATACAAAATACATGGTATTGCTAATGCAAAAGAAACAGAATAAAAAAGAAGTCCATTTGCAACACTATTGTACCATTCCCAGTAGTCAAGAGGAAAATCTCTCCTGTAGTATTCCAAGCAATCTCATTTACCTGCAAGAAGAAGAAAGTGCCCAAGAAATAATGTTTGAGCCAAGTAATATAAAATAGATTCAGAACATTTGAGCAACAACCAACATGCCAACATGTACAAGACACAAGTCATGTTTACTTGGTTTTTATATCAAGTACATGTTTTCTTACAAAAAAATTCTAAAGGTCACGTTAGAAGTTACACAAAAGCCAAAAGCATTTCATGTGAGCTTGAGAATGTTCTCTTTATGGTTAATTTGAACTTTGAACTCGTGAGTTACCTCATAATTGAACTTGCGCCTATGAATCGGCTTAAATTTGCGAACATCCAATATTGTTAGTTCATCATCCTACATCAGATTAAACAATAGAAATAGCTTATTGGTGCCGCAAGAATAGCTTATGACCAAACAATCCCACAGAAAAATGGTGACCGCACATATTCATAATTCAATAAATGCAAGCATATATTATTATATAATTTATAGTGCCCATACCCTGTTTCCAATAGCTACATGAGTTCCATCGGGCCTATAGGTGATATTTATATTTTCCCCACTAAGCTCTGTCTGCTGAGAGCATTTTCCACCTGCAGAAAACAAAACCTTATTGATTCATCTTCTTTTTATGTCAAACAAATGCACCAATTAGAAAGGCATAGAGACAAATGGAGCTCGAAGAAAAGTAAGTTTTTAAGACTTTTAGAATCATCGTAATACAGAACATGTATTGTACAGTTAATCTGGCATAATATACAGTACTTTCTAGTTCTTATTCTCACACAATTTTGCATGAATGTTTGTGTAAGAAATTTAATTGATGGTGCAATATGTCATTCATTCAGGATCCATAGCATGTTGGTTATGTCCAGCTACGTAAGAATAGGCCACTCTAACATTTTGGGTCTTGAAACTGAGTTTGTGGTTTGGGTATTAAGAATGTCATAATCAGTAGAGAAAATGTTCTTAGATCTTATTTAGAAATCTTAGTCCCATGAAAACTGAAAGTATCTGACATTTACAATTACCATGGCAACATAAATACATGCAATATTGCTTTTAGAATAGTCAACCGATAAATAAAACTAAGAACTTTGTGATGCCACAATTATGGGACCCCAGCATGCTACTTGTGGAATTTTAATTGGAAACTTTGAGAATCATTCAATATTGCTTGAAAGAATTTCTGTCAAACCATAATCAAGCCTACAATGAATAGAATAAATTTGTTGAAAAATTGTCCCTGAAAACTCTGTTAAGTAGTAGTGCCGACTCTTATAGTGCTAAATAAGCATTTGAAACAAAACCTTAATGTCCGAACAAGCTCTTAATACCTTCAAGCATTCAAGTGAACCTAAACCCAGCCACATACTTCAGTTTTCTAGCTAGCCTATACCATAAAAATTGATGTTTAATGTCCCTTTCTTTGTTATCATTTAATGTGCTTCCTTCCAGCAGCTTCCCCTTGAAAATCACAACCAGTCATTTTTCTATTCTAACTTGTAGGTTTAGTTGCATTTACTTAGTAAGAAATTTGCATTTATCCTTAGCAAGATATGTTTTCAGTAGTTGACAAGGTTCCTTAATTCAGGAGGAATAGATTATCTATAATGTGCAGCCTTTGTCCTGCTCTTTAGGAGAGCATGTTTCCTTAATTTGTAGAAATGAAATTTTGGTTGCACAGGAACAACAGTCAACATACGTTAAATATATTTTCATTGCCATGTAGAAACACATATGGCAATTCCAAAACTCTTATAAGTACGAAAATCTAAATTTTAATTTTAACTTTATCAGAAAATGACTAGTGACAAAAGCATCAACTTACTGCGAGCATCCCACAGACGAACAGTCTTGTCACCTGATGCGGTTGCTATTAGATCAGCATGTTTGGGATCCCAACAAAGTTGATCCACGCTATCAGTATGACCCTTCAATTCAACGTCTTTAATTTTACCCTGAACCACACATTTCCTTGATAATGAATAACAGGCATATATATATATATACATATATACACACCAAAAAAAAATGTAGGACAATGAAAAAGCACCAACCAGCGCAAGGTACCCACCCAGAATGACGAAAACACAATAAATTAAATTATAACATTTCAACTTCATTGGTTATATGAGGTTCTATGTATGTAATTTCAGTTTGCTTAGTAGATAAAGGAAAATATAAATTTACAAAAAAAAAACAGAGGAAACTTTAAGATAAAGTTAAAATAAAAGACAAATGTAATTCCAAACATACTGCAAGATTTTGGCCTGAGCCATATCAATTTTATCTGAATCATTATTTAAACAATTGAACTGAGAACTGAAATGAAAAAAAAAATCCTAGAAATTCAATTATTAATCCATATTTGCCTAATACAACTGAAAAATTTCCATGCATATATATTTACAAGATATATATAGTCTTGTACAACTTTTCTATTTCCAATAAGTATAGAAGAAACATTTAACAGTTACAACTTGCAAGCTGCATAAGAACAATATTCCCACTAAACTTGATTGAAGCTCAATGATTATTATCTCAACGAGTAAATGATTCCCAGAATCAGGATTCAAGGATACCAAACCCCAAACCCAGATTTCACACATTGTAATCATTTCCAAATCGCAAGGCCCCATATCACATCACATCCTTTTATCATTCAGAATCAACTCAAAAATCAAAATCTTGTGCAATAATAAGCTAACTAAGAAAAAAAAAATATAAACTTACTATCATTTTAGTCTCATACCAATATCCAACTGCATGGCTATGATCACAAATAAGATTCACAAGCCACCCAGTCAGTAATAAGGGAAATTTTCTACAAAATAACCCCACTTCACTACAATTACTAGAAATTTCTACTTGTATAAATAAGAATAAATTTTGTGGAAAACCCAAGTCTTTAAAACAAAAAAGAACTCAAATCAAATCAACAAAAAAACAAGAAATTAAATCCAAGAGCAGAAACCCAAGCCAAGGAGCTTGGGTGGTAAGGTGTCTACCTAAGACACCCACCCACGGCGGTTCAAAACCCGTGGGTGCCCCCCTCCCCAACTTTGGTCAAAAAAAAAATCCAAGAGCAGAAAAGAGAGTGAAGTTCTCTATTTAAAAAAAAAAAAAAAAAAAAAAGCAGCTTACATGGCCATGAGGCTCAATGTGCCAAACACGAGCAGTTTGGTCAACAGAACCAGAAGCAAGCTTTGTGCCAGTACAATTCCAAGCCACAGAGTGCACCTATCAAAATAGAAAAAGAGAATTAAAATTCAAAAAGTGCAAATGGGTTGTTTTGAGGAAAGCTGATTCATTTTTTCTTTAAAGAAAAATGGAATTAGAGGAAACCTTCTTCTTGTGACCTTGATATTCTCTGCTATGCAGATTCTTAAAAGGTATTGCTTCCTCCATTCAGGTCAGGTTGGTTGCTCCGTTAATCTATAAGCGTTTAGGTGTTCTTCTATTGGTTCTGCAGTGAAGCATTTTGGCGATCGGCCCAAAAATGTTTTTTCCTATTTCTTTTTCTTTTCCGTTCAAAATAATTTTTTTTCCAAGCATTTTTAACCCATCAATACTTAAAATTTATATATAAAAAAAATCTGAATATAATTTCATCTTATATCAAAACTTGTCATATATTTTATTTGAGATATTTAAATACTTGTATTTTATATTTTTTACAATTTAGTTACTTTTAAATAATATCATCCAAAATCTGTCTTAATGTTAAAAAGATACATATTTTAATACTAAAATCATATGTTGAGTGATATAGCATTTAACTAAATATAATAAACTCATAATAAATTAAGTTTAGATAGATTTTAAATTTTATAACAATTAAAAAGAAATAATTTTTAAATAAATTCACAATATTTTAAAAACCAATTAACTGGATCATAAATCATATATTGAATAAACTATATTCACTATTGAAAGTCAATATTCTATTAATATTTTATCATAAAATTATGATATAATTTAGTTGATGGAGTATTTAAGTGCAAATATAAAATATAAAATACATAAATGGTAAAAACATTATAGGACTAGTTTTGTTGTAATGCGAAATAACATGACTTAAACTTGTACTTGTTATTATTATTATTATTTTCAAGAAGGAAAAGCTTTCATTGATTATAAATTAAGAGCATTTGAATATAATATAGAGCAAATTACATTTACCTATATGAAGTTTGACCTAATTTACACTCGCCTCTCTCTTATTTGAAAATCAAACATTTACATCCCTCAGTTTTAATTCTGTCAATACTTTAGCCCTTCCGTTAACTTTTCCATTAGTATCTTAATAAATAAGACGTTTTACTCCCTCTTCTTTATAAAAACTAAACATTTTACTCTCTATATTTTATAAAATCTAACACTTTAATCCTTTTTATTTTAATAAAATAAAAAATGGTTGTTATTTTTTTAACTTCTTAATTATTTCAAATTTAAATCACAATTTTTACTAAATTTTCAACAGTTACACATGTACTTATCAACATTTCAAAATTAAAAATCAAATTATAATTTTAATAAATTCATTAATTTTTATAAATTTTATTTTATATTTATTTTTATGTTTGATTGGATTAATTTTACCTTCTTTTAAAGTAATTCATTTTATATATTACGTTAGTTTTAGATAATACTAATTTTAAATGGAACAAAAATTAATAAAATTAAGTAAAAGAATGAAAATAAAATAAATTTGTGAATATTTATTAAAATTACAACTTGACTTTTGTGTTAGTGTGTGTTTTGTATAATTAAAAAATATATATATTGATAGAGATATGTGTATATGTCTAAAATTTAGTTAGTATTGAAATTTTAAATTTTAAATAATTTAAAAAATTAAAGGACTAAATTATTTATTTTATTAGAACTCATGGATTAAACTGTTTTATTTTTATAAACAAAGGGAGCTAAATGTATTTTGATATAAAAAACCTAACGGAAAAGTTAACGGAGGGACTTAAATGTTGACGGAATTAAAACTGAGGGATGTAAATGTTTGATTTTCAAACAAGAGGGAGGCGAGTGTAAATTAGGTCAAACCTTAGGGAGGTAAATATAATTTGCTCTATAATATATTTTCCAAAAAAGAAAGAGAGACAACCCAAGAACAAGGATTATCAAAAGATAAAGTCTCCATCGCTATTTGATGTGCAATTATGTTAGCTTGTCTATGAGCAAAGACAACTAAAATAAATTGATAGAATTAACCAACCGACGACAATCTATGAGAATACACCCAAACTATGACAAGTCAGTAACAATGCTGCAAACTGATCAACAACAAGTTTAGCATCCAACTTTATATCAACTAATGACCACTCATTGAGCTTCTTTAAGACATAAAGCTTTTGCAATATAGCCCGGAAACCTCCCCAGCATAACCTAAGAATGACCAATAATAAAACAACCTAAATGATTATGTAAAACCATTCCAAATGTCACTTTATCTGAAAAAAGCACCTCAATGTCTATATTTAGCTTCAATCTACCAGAATTTGGAGCTTGTCATTTGTGAAACACAAGATCTAATGCATTAGCAAATGTAGCACCTTCTATTGCAGCTGCTCTCTTGTACTCATCCAAGAATTATAATGTGTTAGAGACACACAATTAAGGGGTTATAAAACTCTTCCTCCACAGCCAGTTGTTCCGTTGGTTTCAAATAGCCCACAGGATTATAGATATTTTTTCTTGAAAATCACTCTCTCATGCATTCAACATAAATATTAACCAAGAGTTGAAACTCATCTCCTAAAAATTAAACAATGAAAACCAAGCCATTTCCTAACAAAAAGATGTAAAATCACAATCAACAAAGAGATATAAAAAGATGTTCACCATAAACCCTACATAATATGCAATCATTACTAATGGGAACCCCTCTTAAAAATAAATTCTCCTTCATTGGAAGTAGTTTGATAATAGCTTCCATATGAAGAGTTTAACTTTAGGAGGAATATTTAAATTCCAAATTTTTGCCCAATTAGCTTTCTTATTAGAGAAAAATTATTCATACTTAATACCCACTCTATAACTAGATTTAACTATGAATTTTCCCTTCTTTTCAAAATGCATATAAGCCAGTCTTTAACATTATCATGTCCACCAGGAAGTTAAAGAATAGCCAATATATCATGGGGAACAAAAATTTCGTTGAGCATCTATATAGCTCATTCATAAGTTCCTAGAATCCAAAGGTCTGTAACCTGAATGTTTGCCAAATTAAAAGGAATATTAGCAGTTAGTTTAAAATTATTATCATTTATTAACCATGGGTTATGCCACACACGAATAGAGCTACCATTTCCAATGCGCTATCTACACCCATCAATAATAATATATCTTGTATACCAAATGCTCCTTCAAACTAGACTAGGATTATACCATAGTTGAACATTAACAAAATCCTAATTAGGTTACTATTTAGCTTTGAGAACCCTACTTGCAAGAGCATTAAGATTGGTAATAAGATTCCATCCTTGTTTACTAAGCATAGTGACATTAAAATATTGGAGTTATCTAAATCCAAGACACTCGATTCCTTTTTGTTACATATTTTATTCCATGAAGCCTAATGAATATAATTATAGGACCTCACATGTGAATTCCACCAAAAAGAATTCATCATACGTTGAAACTCTTCACAAAGAGAAATAGGGAGAAGGAAAACACTCATATAATATGACGAAATAGCTCGAGCCACTGCCTTTAAAAACACCTCTTTACCCGCTTGAGGGAGTAATTTATCATGCCACCCATTCACCTTAGTCCACATTCTTCATCAGGAAGCTAAAAATAGCATTTTTTGTCCTTTTAATCAATGAAGGGAGTCCTAAATACTGACATGTATTAAGTGGAGAGCAAACACTAAGCTCATACATAATCTTTTTGCTTGGTTAATGCCGACACATTTGAATAAAAAAAATTTTAGACTTTTGAAAATTTATTGCTTGTCTATAATCTTTCTCATACCTCCTAAGAACTTCAAGCAGTGCTTTACTCTTTTAAGTTGAAGCCTTGAAGAAGAAAAACTATCATCTAGAAAAAATGTGAGTACCAATAAGAGCTCCTCTACTAATAGAGCAATCATCAATATAACTTAAAGCAATTACCCTTTTAATCAAAGTAGATAAACCCTCGGCACATAAAATGAATAAGAAATGAGAGAGTGGGTCCTCTTGCTGAAGATCTCTCTTTGGATATATAAGACCAACAGGAGTACCATTAACAAGAGCCGAATAAGACACTGAAGTCACACACATCATAATCCACGAAACCCACTGAGAAGCAAAATCCATTTTAGTCATAATCAACTTTAGATATGACTAATGAATGTGATCATATGCTTTGCTAATGTCAATTTTGAAAGCAACAACTCCTTTTTTACCATTAGTTTTCTGTCGCATATAATGAACATCTTCAAATGCAATATACCATACTATCTATAATAGACCTTCTTGGCACAAAAGTATATTGCTCCTCTCAGATTATAACAGGCAAAATTAACTTAAGCCTATTAGCTAACACCTTAGAACTAATCTTCTAGAGAATATTACACAAAGAAATAGGACGAAGATCATGCATAAAAATCAGATTCTCTTTTTTTAGGATCCAAGCAATAAAGGTATCATTAAGCCTATCAGGAAATGAGCCTTTATACAACCACAAACAACATGAATTAAATAATTTTGTACGTATGGTAAACCAAAAATGCTGAAAGAAAGCCGGATTAAGTCCATCAGGTCCTAGAGATTTATTAGGATGCATTTGGAACACTGCTACCTTAAATTCATCTATGGTGAAGGGCTTTTGAAGCACCTTATTCTACTCATCCATAATTACCAAAGACAAGTAAGGTACTTTAGTCTGCTTATTCCTATTTGTATCATCAAAAAGGTATTAAAATAAGTCAAAACCACCTTATTAATTTTGTCTGCATCCTCAACCCAATCGCCAATATCAGTTTGAATTTTATGAATAAAATTTTTCTTTTTCCTTGTAGTAGCTTTTGTATGAAAAAATCTACTATTTTGACCCCACTTTGAAGCTAAAAATTTTTTGCCCTTTGTTTCCAATAAACCTCTTCCTATGAAAAAAGATTACTAACTGAGTACACAAAGCCAAAACTGAAGCTTAATTAGGAGTTGTCAATGAAGGATAATGAATAGCAGCTGCTAGCAGACGTTTTGTTTGATCAATTTTAGTAGGAAATTGACTTTTAAAATAAAGACCCTATTATCGCATGGAATTAGGAGAAACTGGCAAAAAATAATCACTAGTATACATTTCCCATTTGTTCTTTACCATTTGTATAAAATCCAAATCCTTAAGCCATATGTTTTCGAAAAAGAATCTGTTACCCTTTTATCTCTTTTGTTGATGAAACAACTTCAACTGGATAGGATGATGGTCTGACACACTTATAAAGATATAAGATAACTTTGTCATCGAAAAAAGATGTAGCCAAGAAGCAGAGACCAGACATCTATCTAGACATTCCTCCACAAATACCCCGATAACGCTCTGAAATAATGGTCAGCCAAAGGAAGATCAATCAATTTACCATCAAACACAACTTCTCAGAAATCCTTTATGAGCCATTCCGGATGATCATGAGATCTATGTTTATCCTATTGACTGAGGAGTTTATTAAAATCTCTAGTTACACACTATGGCAAATCAAATCTCGAATGCAGAAATCACAAGAGAGCCCAAGAATACTTCCTTTTTGATCGATCAGGATTTCTATAAAATTTGGTACATCTCCAAATAACAAAATCCCCATTTTTTTTATAGATACATCAATGTGATAAGTTGAGAAGCTAAGCAATTGAATAGTAATATATTCATGCCACAGGAAAGCAAAACCACCTCCTCTACCTTCACGATCTACACAAAACAAACCCAAATAGCCAATACTATTTGTTATTTCATTAATTCTATTATAATACACTAAATTTTCAATTAAAAATAAAAAAGAGGGCTTTCGAGACTTAACTAAGTCTTTTAAGGCTAGAACTACATGTGGGTTGCCCAAACCCTAATAGTTCCAACTAACACCCACATGGCTCTCGATAGGGCCCCTTAAGAGACCCGATTGATTCATTACATAATTCAGAATTAATAAACAACTGAGACTTATGATTATGAATAGTTGATGAGGAGTTAGTATTTGTCTCCACTCCTAATCTAGGAGCTGCATCCATGCCATGTAGGCCTAGAACACGTTTACATTTTTATCCTCTAAAAGGTCCATCTCACATTCCTCTTCATTTTGAACATTCATAAGGCTATGAAGTCGGCCAATATCAACACCCTGAGTTGGAGATCTTTTATATTGACCCGAAGTAATATTTGCAAATCCAAACTTTCCCTCTTTAAAATTTGAAATCTACTGGTTAGCTATTTTGCAATCACCAGGATTGGTTAAGTTTGGTAAAATAATCCCCTCAAAATCAACATTATGATCCCTCAACCACTGGCCACCTCCATCAGCCATTTGCCACTGCAAATAAGCCTTTAACCAGGCACCTTATTCTCAGTTCAAAGTGGCATCCTTTCCGGCATCGAACAATATTGGAAAATAATGTTTTACATGTTCTAACAACCCACAAAGGAAAAAAAAGAACTGAGTTTTTCATATTTAAAATGAACGACATTCTAACTTCTAACTGAAGCTTTAATCCTTTTGCAACGTTTCAAAGGAATACGAACATCCATTTTAACTCTAATTCTCATATATGGCCTCCAAGCCCTAGTGTCACCTCCATTATCATAATAAAAAAACTCACAAATGAAATTCCTAAGTTGTTTTCCAACTAACATGGACATATAACCAATCGGGATATCATAAATCTACACCCACATATTAACATGGTTTAGAGATACTAAAGCCATAAACTCACCTAGCTTAAGGTGGTGAAGTAATAACAGTAGATTATCGAAGACCCAAGGACCACCCTCCATTACTCATTTTAGATCAATTGGATGAAAAAACATGTATAAATAACGATGATCCAGTAGCTCCTTTATCTGAACTCCTTTCCTTAGTCACTATATTGAGGCCAGTCGATTCCTCATTATGTTAAAATTTGCATTACGTTCAATTAAAAAAATGTTCCACAAGACAAAAATCATTGAAGCCTCCCTCTCCCACTACTAGCTCACCTTCAAGTAACAACTCTTCATTTTCATCATTCATTAGTGATAGAGCAGAGAACTGTGATTCCATTATACAAGAAAATAAAACTTAAGGTTGTGTGACAAGCGTAGACTCTGTAAGAAGAAAGAGTCTTATGAAGAGAGAAAACCTAGGTCTTTGACTTAGAAAGAATATAAACTGGAATTAAGCCCCAAAATTGTACTTATTACTAAAAATATAAATATAATTGAGATCGACTTTAAAATACTTTTCCTATGGAATAAAAACATTCGAAGTCCAATAATTTTTCAAATTTTAATAATTATTATTAGTTTAAAACTATTTTTATTAATTTTTTTGTCGAAATTTTCATTAGTTGATTACTTATTTTTATATTTTAATCCTTAAAATTTTAAAATATATAGAATTTTAATATTTTAGAATTTAACTTTTCATTAATATTTTATTATTTATTCAAAATTGTATAAAAACTAAAATTTATAAAATAAAATTAAAATTTGACATAAAATTTCAATAGTTTTTTTTTTATTAAAAATGTTAGTTTATAATATAGCTAATAATAATATAGTTACTTTTATTACTTTAAATTGAATGATTATTTTTAAATAATTTAAATTAAGTAGTGTTAATTTTGATTTATAATTTAAAAGAATAACATAAGTTAAGGAGTTTAATTTTTCAATTTATTTAGTTGTAGTACAATTAAATAACAATTTTAATATAATTTATTTCTTTACAATTTTGTATAATTATAAAAAACTATTAGACTTTTAAAATGTTAATTAAAACTATTTAAATTCTAAAATTTCAAAATTATATATTTTTTTAAAAAAATTGAGGATTAAAGTGTTAATTAACAAAAAAACAATTTGTTTAACTTTTGGATAGAGTTGAGGAGATGGTTTCTAGAACTTTTAAAAAAAAAAATAACTAAGAGATTAATGGGGAAGAAAATTTGAAATCATAACCTCAACCTTATAATGTTTATAACTTAAGTCATTAAGTTACAAAGGGAAGACAATTGTTCTTAAACTTACAACACTTGTTTATTAACAAATTATTTTAAAAAATTTAATTGTTAAAATCTAAAAAATTAGAATTCATGATGTTATTATCTTTTTTCTTATCCATATAGTCTTTAAAATTATTTTAATATTGTTTATAATATTTTCTTATTCATAATTATTAGAGCAAATTATACTTTTTTTTCTTGAAATTTGATCTAATTTACACTATATTCTCTCTTATTTAAAATCAAACTCTTTTATCTCTCAACTATATTCCGTTAACACTGATAGATCCCTTACATCATACAACTTTTAGGTTCATTTATTTTTATAAAATCAAAATAAATTAATTCATTTACGTTAATACTATGAAATAATCTAGACCTTCAATTTTTTAATTATTTAAAATTTTAAAATTTTCATGCCAAATAAACTAAACTTTCAATACCAATACATATTTCTATCAATACATTAAATTAAAATTATAATTATAATTTTAAAAAAATTATAAATTTTTTCATAAATTGTATTTTATATTCACTTATTCATACTTAATTTAATTAATTTTCTTTTCAATAACCATAAAAGAAATTAAAATTGTTCAAATCAAACACTAAAAAATGAATAACTTGATTTTTAATTGTTGCAAATTAATGCATAACATGATTTTCAAAGTGAAGTCAAACAAAGTAATGAATTTTAAAATTAAAATAAATATAAAATAAAAAATTCAAATCGCTTGATTTTATTAAAACAAATGGATTAAAATGTTTATTTTTATAAGAGCTATGCTAAATGGACAAAATCTATCCAAAAATTTAAGTTAGACAAAAGGATTTAGAACATTTTACATTGAAATTTAAGGATATTGATGTACTTTTCCTTAAAAATTTTACCAAAATATGCTCAAAAGTGAGTTAAGATTTAAAATTGGAATATCTACATTACATATTAAAAATTTAGAATCTCAATTTCTTGATTGTAGTAAACATTTTAAATAAGATAACTTTTCTCTTTCTTATTTATAGCTCTCACGTCTAATTACTTATATGCCCCCTCTTACTCTTATATTTATAGAATTGATTAAGGGTGGACTTGTTATTTTCATTTAATTTTAATTACCACATCACATGTAATAAAGTATATGAAAATATAATGTTAAAATAGCAATAAGTAGAAGTAATTAAATCTTATAATTAAGTAAATCTTATTATTGAACTGAACTGACTTAGTTTGATTCGATTCAGGTTGCTCATTTTTACATTTTGGTTTTTCATTTACATAACCAAACCAAACCCAAATTTGATTTTATATTTAAAAAATTTACTTGAACGAAATAATCGAACAAACCAAAGCTTTATTTTTATTTTTTAAAATAATATAATAATTTAATAAAAATGTTAAAATAATTAATAATTTTAAAAATTTAGTTTGATTCAGTCAGTTTAGTTTTTATTGTAAAAATTTCAGTTTTTCTATTTGGTTTAGTCAAAAATAGCCTGAAACCAACCAAATTGATCAAATCCTCACCTCGAACTATAATATGAAAAAACATACATATAGGCCCTTCATGAATATAAAAGATTTACTTTTATTCACTCAAACTTTCTCAAGATAATATATATAAATAATTGGAAAATTATTGATATATATATATATCAATAATTTATATATATATATAGGCTAAATAAATTTTAATTATATTTTTGCATGGAAAAATAGGAACCTTTTTCTTTTATTATTTTCTATAATTTTTTTAACATTGTTTGCCAAATTCAGGATTGGACAAAGCCACTTTTTGGTTGTTTTAAGAGGTCATACGAGCATTTTACAATCACACAGAAGATGGGTAGAAGAGAATGAGTTTCGCTATCAGGTTAGGGTGACAACAAGGGCAGGAACAAGTCCAAACCCTTCTAACTTGCTTGAAATGAATCAAAAAAGAACTTGGCTTCACTGGGAAGCCCGATCACTGGGATCATAAGATAAAAAGACATTAGATCTATTAAAAAAAGAGCAAAATAGTATAGTTTGATTATTGAAATGTTGGAGCGGCTTAGCAATACAAAGGCTTTGGTTTTATAAGCTTAGAGCCCTACTAAACAAGTAAAGAATATAATTTAAAAACTTTCCTAATCTAGCTTAAGGAAATAAATCATAATAAAAACCTTCCTAACTTGAAATAAGGTAATAATCTACATCTAAGGAAATGGATAAACCTACTAAAAATATATAGGCCATCTAGATGGGCCAGATTTGTCAAAATCCAAGTCCATTGGTCAATATTGAGAAAGTTTCGGGTTGCTTTATTAATCTTATCCCATTTAAACAGATGAATGGGTCTTTGAGGAAAAACTGAGCCTGTTGAGTCGTTGGCCTATCTTCCAGAAGTGCATCAGACCTATTGAAGATTCTCAACTGACAAGAGCTTGGGCTATTTGGGGCGGTATAAATTATACGCCCATAATCTGACTTAAAGGCCAATTGAAAAGGAAGATTATATCTAATGCATTGGCCCAAATATTTTTTATTAAATTACCAACCAAATTTTCCTATCAATCTAAAAAAATTAAAAATAATCTAAAACCAAAAAATCACGTGACCGATTTTCACCCTTAATACAACTAACACTTGAAAATCAAAATTTATTTGATTGGCCTTAAAACTTGCTTGATCAGTCATTAATTGATTACTGAAACTTTGGTGCCTTTCACTTGACCGATCCAATGGTCATGCACTTTGTATTTCAAGACCAGTTAAAAGCCATTTACCAATTACGTGCTTTTGGTATTTTACGGTTTTCCCTTTTATAGCACTTCCCACTTCCTTTGAGTTAGTGTCCGTTTGGTATTGAGTTTTGGAGCTTAAAGAGTGATTTTAAATTTAAACACAATCTTTTATCCATTTGCATATTTATCTCAAAACAGAGTTTTGAAAAAACTAAACTCCTAAACTCACGTCTGAGAGAAGTTAATTTTTTATGCTTTTTCCTAACGTACAAAAAACACAAAAAGTGCAACATTATTTTTAAATAATTTTTAAGACAAAAATAACCTTTTTTTTAATAATAATTACAAAAACTATCTAATATAAAATTTGAATTTCAACATTATTTCTTTACAGTAGAATTCTTTAAACCCTAACGTTATTCTTTCACATTAAAATTCTCCACTTCAAACTCTTAAAGATCAGAACAAGGTACGTTTCTTTATATCTATAAATTCTATCTTTCTTTTGTATATATGTGTTGTAGTTCACGGTGCACCTTTTTTCATTCAATTTTCATCATAGGAGAAACTTCAACTTATATCAATCTCATTTTGTTTTAAAAAAAATTAAGGTATAGAACAAAACAATATATGAGCATTAAAAATTTAGTTTCAAACAACTTATTAGTTTTTGTATACCTATGAATTGTGATATTGTAAAATATAAAATCACTTGATTTTTGCCTCTAATAAAAAATTATACATATATATAAAAGAAAAGGGAACAAGCAAAAGTGGGATTAGCATGTTTCTTTTTCTTTTTCTTCTTTTTTTTTTAAAAAAAAATAGGTAACAATCACTTGAATGTGTTGTTAAAAAAATACTTGAATGTCACCCATAAGTTTTAATAGTGAGATTATAATATCTAGTATGTCTTTTATCAATTGGTATAACATGTGTCATTATTTTAATAAGTTGTTCTACTTTAATTAGTTTAAATACATAAATTAAAAGGATGAAAAATTGTTAATAATTTGAAGAGGCATCACAATGATCGTATTGATTAGTGCTTTTCCTTTTTCTACCTTTTTCTATTTATCTTTTGAATCATGGCATCATCGAGTGGATAGATTTTGTCACTTCAATGGCTACATATAATTATATTAAAAGAAAATCATTAGAAGACCATGCACTTGTAAAATTTGATGAACATCATGAAGTTGTAACATAAGATATATTCGCTGATGTTGAAGGTTTTTAACAAAATGGGAAGTGAAGGAAAGGAAATGCAATAAAAATGGATAGCCTTTGTGATCATGTTGCTTCTAGTTTAGAATTGGCTAGAAGAAATTTGTTATAATAATTTTTTAAAAAAAGAAAAATGTTAGACACTAAAATTGAAAAAATTGAAAAGTTAATAAGGAAAAATTACAAATTTGGTGTTCGAACTTTTCAATTTTTTCAATTTAAGTGTCTAACCTTTTTTTTTTGGCAATCAAGTGTTTGAACTTTGAATGATGAGTACATTTTAATGCTTTCGGCCTATTTACGGCTGACTGTATGCTAATTAGGATCAAATGGGCTCCATTTTTGCTTACTAGACATGTCATGTCATTTGCTACATATATCAATAGTTAAGATTGATAAAATTGCCCTCATCTTTTTCAAGAGAATTTGGGAATCAGAGTTTTTAAAATACAATATCTCAAAGAAAAGAAAAGAAGAAGAAATAAAATTTAAGAAACTGATTTTTTCTTATAATCATGAAAAGAAAAAAACTTGATTCCTCCATTATTGGTCCCTTGTAATAATGAAAATTTTACATTTTTTTTTGAATTGGGTTGTCTTTAACTCATTGGTTTATTAACTTCTATTGATTATACTTTTTGCACCATTCAAATGGTCTAGAGCAACACTTGATTCCTCCATCTCTAAAGCAGACAAAACTCATCCCATATGTTCATCGTGTTTGGTCTTTCCTATATGAGTGTGACAAATAGCACATAAATGCTGCGACTTATACAAAATAACAACAGTTGCTGCTTTTTGTAGAGCTAACTCTGCTTTCCTTTTCCAAACTACGACACTAAGATCCATGCTACTAACCCTTTTTCTCATAGACATGAATATGTTTTTATTGAACCTTTCTTTGAATTTGTTGAATCTATTGTTAAATCTTCCCCTTTCAATTTTTTAGTCTTAACTGATCAAAATGGTGATGATGATTCCATTTTCATTGAAATTCTATACAGTATTGGCAGTAAGCTAGCATTTGAAGGAATTTAAATTTCAAGAGAAAGTGACATTGGTGGTTTGCAACTGATAGCTGCCTTTTCAAAAAAGGTGAGAAGATGTGAACCAAGAAGAAATAAGATAAAGAGAACATGTTCCAATTGAAGAATGGTGATTAAGAGATTAGGTAGATGATTTTAGATAGGAGAAAAGGTTTATGAAATACGTGACAAGGTTTAGAAGAAAAGTGGGTAGGTTATTTTAATCCATAACTGTATTTCTGCTCAAATGAAGTTTTATTATGAAGTATGAACATTTTTGCTTTAATTTAGTCAAAGATCTTTATGATTTTTTTAGTTCTTTGTTTTTTTTTTTTTTGGAATCTTGTGAAGAAGAAGAATGAAGAAGAAGATGAAGGGGTGCTTTTTTGCTATGATTTTTGTAAAATTTTAATTTCTAATTTATCAAATAACTTAGGGATAAATTTATAAATTCCAACAATATGCATAAGTGGATGATGACATGACAATTGATTAGATAGAAAGTGGAACCCATTTGATCCAACTAAACATACATTCATCATCAAATTGGTCGAAAACACTGACTTGTTATATATTTAGAAAGTTCAGAAACTTGATTGCAAAAAAAAAATATTATATATATATAACACTTTCTTGGGCCTTTATAATAACATATAATAACCACTCTTGCCATGACTGATTAACAATAATTCAGTTTCCTTTTTTTTTTTTAATTTTAATTGGTCATGGACCAATTTGTTGCTTGGCCAACTTCTTATCATCATGCATGACCCTTTCACTTCTATTTTGCATGGCCGAATATATAAATTCTAATTGTTCATGGACCAATTTGTTGCATGATCAACTTTTTATCATCAATTCACTTAATCGGTCTATTTTTATTTTTTCCAAAAATTTCGATCTTGATGACCGATTAGGTAACAAATATATTTAGTTAATTGGCCTTGTAACAAAAATTTCCACTTTGTGTTACTACCTTTAACATACTCACATGGCTGATTATTTATTAACCGTGCACTTTGTTTAATTGGCCTTATTCTTACCAAAGGCCATTGTCAAAAATAACAAAATGGCCATGTCAAATAACTTGCACTCTAATGGCCTTTTTTTTTATTTAATCTGATCACTCATTTTATTGATTTGGTCTATATAACCAAGACTAATATTACACTTTTCCATGGTACTTCCCTATGATTCTCTTCTTGACTGAGCTAACACATCTAAGTAATTTAATGACCGAATTTTTAATAATTAATTGGTTTATCATGACCCCAACTCTATGATAAGGAAAATTTAAATTGAATTATCAAAAGAATACTTACCTATACCGATTGTGCCAAGTGATTGACTTCTAGATTGTATTTTCTTTCAAATGATCTTGATCGATTATGATCAAATACCTTCATCAGATGCTAAATTTTTAGGCAGCATGCCTTTATTATGACTTAATGTGTTTATATCTTGTCCTCTTGCACACATTGAACTTAAGAAATTTGTTAGAAGCTCCTACTTTGCACACCCTCTTGATTGTGCCCCCTCACATGTCATAAAACAATCAGTTATATCCACTTGATTCTTTCTTTCTTGCCCTATTACTTACAACTTGGGGTCCCTTTGACTCCTCTTTCACATCTTTTCTAATACATTTGGTTTGTATCGACCTTAGACACTTTTGTTGACCATTTGCACCCTCTTTTAGGTACCAAACCCTTTTAAAAAATTTTCAACTCAGACTTGTGCTTTTGCCACTCTTCTAGAACTCTTGGTTTGAATATCTTAGGACTTGACTAAACTTCTTTTGATAGGTCTTCAATTCCTTTGAGGTGAGGCTGGTCCATCAGCTTAGGAATAAGTTTTAAACCAACACCCATTTTTTCTAAGACATCTTTTGAAAAACATTGATTGGTCTCAAGTGACATAGATTTAAACTCATTATGTGCTCCCAGTTTTGTCACCTCACTAGTCACTATAATAATTCAAAGATTGATCAGTCTTAGAAGGCTTAATTTCATATTGATAAGGTGATGAAGGCCTATTCATATGATTGGGCTGAATAGGTACCCCATGTCTTGAAGCCCTACCATAATGACTGAAGGTAAAGATAGTACCTGATCCTAAAGAATCATGACCGACCAGTCGCCCTTCATCATTTGCTAACTTACCTTCTGGCCTCCTAAGAATTTGAAAATTACCATGTTGCAAGTTTGGGGATCCTCCTTGTGGACTTTTATAACTTTGTCTAAGATCCTCTACAATCGGTCTTGCTTCAAATATGGACACCAAACGATGTACATTCATATTAATTTCATCCACTTGCCTCTTTAACTCTTTTTGAATTGCTTTAGAGCTTTCAATGAATGACATAAACATCTTATACATTTGACTGATTACCTCTATAAACTTGGATGGATTCTCTCTCAACACTTTATCTCTCAAGAGTTTCATATTCCCAACCTTATGTGATCTTGTCTGTACAGGCATACAAGGGTCATACTGGGCGTGCCAAAAATTATTTGCCAAATTCAAGATCGAATAAAGACACCTTTTGATTATTTTAAAGGGGTCATGGGAGTTTTTTACAATCACACAGAAGATGGGTAGAAGAGAATGGGTTTTAATGTCAGCTCAAGGTGACAATAAGGGTAAGAACAAGTCCAACCCTTTCTAACTTGCTTGAAATGAATCAAATAAGAGTTTGGCTTCGCCAGGAAGCTTAATCACTAGGATTAGAAGATAAAAAGGCACTGGGTCAGTTAAAAAAGAGTGGAACGTTATAGTTTGATTATTGAAATGGTGGAGCGACTTTACAATACAAAGGCTTTGACTTTTATAAGCCTAACTAAACAAGAAAAGAATATAATTTAGAAACTTACCTAATCTAACTTAAGGAAATAAATCATAATAATAACCTCTCCAACTTGAAATAAGATAATAATCTACATCTAAGGAAATGGATAAGCCTACTAAAAATAGATACCACTAACCATCTTTCACATTCAGGCGAGTACATAGGCCATCTAAATGGGCCGGACTTATCAAAATTCAAGTCCATAGATCAGTACTGAGAAAGCTTAGAGTTACTTTATTAATCTTATCCCATTTAAACAAATGAATAGGCCATCAAGGATAAACTGAGTTTACTGAGTTGTGGGCCAACTTCTAGAAATGCATCAGGCCTATTAAAAGTCCTTAACTGATAAGAGCTTGAGCCATTTAACCTGTACAAACAATCTATTTGGATCGGTACAAATAAACATAGAATTTAATGAAGTAAACACTTGATTTTATGTGTTAAAAATTAGCTAAAAATGTTTTATTAAAAAAAGGGTTAAATTACGACTTCCAATATAATTGAATTGAGGATGTAATTTGACCCTGCGCACTTAAAATCATAAAAAATATGAGTTCAGAGTGGATGCACCTAACGGTTTGCCTCGCCAATAACATTTTTATTGGCTCATCACTCATCACCTCACAAACTCCTTCCCTTGTCGCCTCATCTCTTTCTTTGTGTCTCTAGTCTAATTAAGGCTGTGCATCAGGCGGGTCCAGTTAGGTCGAAAGATTCAGAGCGAAATCCAATCGGGTTAGGAGGGGAAAAATGATAACCAAACCGAGTGAAGTTGGAAACGGAAATGTTCGGGTTAGACACCCAAAAACATCAGGTATGGTCGGTTAGGGGAAACGGGTTGGGCCTCATTGGATTAGGCATGATATTTAAAAGATCCAAATAAAAATTTTGCTATTTTATAATAAATTGGGTCAAGTCCATTACAACTTAAGGGTCCAACCCTTTACTTACAACCCCATTTTATAAACTATTTCTTTAGGCTATGCAAATATACCAAAAATATACAAAAAATATCCTAACTCCTAAGTCATTAGTTTATAGTTTCTAATTGCTATTAAGTATTCATAGCTGATAGCTCTTATTTCTTGAGGCTATGAAAAATATACAAAAAATATACTTTCTGCCATTTACAAAAAAAAAAAATTCCTTTAACAATAAAAATAATGGGAATATGGCCAAGTATGAGACTGACTAAGGAGCCTACTCAAACCAAAAAATGAAAGTAGACCGATTGTGTGTATTCACAGATGCATAAAAAAAAGGGAAACCTACAAAAAAAGAGATGGCAAAGAAAGATCAACTGAAGCAAATAAGCAAAACGCACAAATTAAAGAAATAAAACAAATGGGGCTCAGAATTAAATTTTCATGTCATTGGATGAATGCAAGCTAAATTTCTAGCAACAAACTGCAAACCATTTACTACCTAAGAAACATAACATTGCATGCAACCAATTGTCAGAAATTGGTGGAAGCTTCATCATTGCCTCATTGGCGGTCTGCAACTAACATAGGCACCGCATATCTGTGTTGCAAACCTTAACTCCATAAATAGTTGGCCAAATTTAAAAAGCTACCTAAGGGTTTATATACAGCATTATCAAAAACCCTAGCAATTGTTTGACTAATTTGGAGTTCACATTAGCAATACAAATAAGGCACACAAGTGTCACAGACTCATCGTCATAACAGAACGCAAACAATCAGGCTCAGGTTCATAAATTGCACAATATATGAAGTCACAAAA
Source organism: Mallotus repandus (assembly GCA_949671775.1). NCBI lineage: Eukaryota > Viridiplantae > Streptophyta > Magnoliopsida > Malpighiales > Euphorbiaceae > Mallotus > Mallotus repandus. Next base: position 34,986 of record CATIWM010508578.1, read on the forward strand.
TGATCACCAAATGTAACAGAGAGATAACCCCCAAAGCAGCAGGCAAACAGTGAGTAGAAATTGTGAAAAAGAAATGAAGATAAAGCTTAGAAAGTCTGAAAGTGTGTTACTGAGTAATCACTAAAATCAAGATATAATAGAAAGTAGTGAGGATTAAGATCCAGTAGTTGAAGTGACTGCAAAACGCATGCCAACTGGATGGAGGTCTGCAATAAAAAAAAAGAGAATTAGAAAAAAAGGAAGAATCATAGTTCGAAAAAGATAAAGAAATTGAAGCAGTAAATTGTCTCATATGATTGACCTTTTTCAAACTTTTCTAATTCAGTAAGCTTTTCTACAATAGACAGAAAAATATTTGAATTTTTAATCCAATCTTGAACACAGATCAATGCTTCAACAAGTTTTGGAGTTAAACTACTCTTGAAGGCATCAAGGACTCATCCACTGGTGCTAAAAGCAGATTTTGAAGCAACCATTGAAATTGGGATGGCCAAAATATCACGAGCCATTTTAGAAAGAATAGGGAATCTTTCTGTATTTAACCTCCACCATTTGAGAATATCAAACTTTCTCTCTTCAATAATTTCAACATATGACTCAGATAAATAAGAATCAAGCTCACTTTTCTTACTTCTACCCAATCCAGTTTCCAACTTCTGCTGCTTGAACCTTGCTTTTAACACCGAAAAGGACTTCCTACTTGATTGCACATCAGGAACAGAAGTGGATTGGCTTCCATCAGTCACAGTCAAAGCATTGTTTAGAGCATAAGATTCATTTACATACTTATCATCATTCACATAATCATCATACAGTTCGTATAAGGCAGCTTTAACATTTGTGAATAAGTTCCCACCAATCAGATCACCATAAATAGTAGTCAAAGAAAATTACAAATAGTCCAATTTGTACTGAGGATCCAGAACATTTGAAAGAAAAATAAGCCAATTCATTTTATATGGATCTCCTCAGTATTTATCAAACTTGGTTTTCATATTAAGTCCTATGGACCTAACAGACAAATCATCAATTTCCTTCCAGTCATGCAGTGTACAAAATAAATCAGTAAGCTCAGAAAAAAAGTTATTTGAAGTGACATAATGTGAACCAGAGACTCTCACAGTCATATCATTGAAGGTCTTTAACAACTTAACTAGATTGCGTGCACACTGCCAATCATCATAGTCAGGCACATTATCACCAAGGTCTGATCTAAAAGATGATTCATTTTCTTTATATTTTCAAACATTTTTTCATATATGCAAGCAGATGAAAGAATGAAGTAGGTGGAATTCCACCGGGTTGGCACATCAAAAGAAAGACCACAATTATATTCAATACCAATCAATTCAGAATATTCTTTGAATTTTCTTAATCTAGATGGTGAATTTCTTATGTACCTTACCACCTTCCTCACCCTTCTTACAGAGATGCTCAATTCCTTAAGGCCCTCATTCACAACCAGATTTAGAATATAAGCCACACACCTCATATGTGAATACTTAACTTTAATGCTACTCGCTCCCCAACTCAATAATTTTCCTTTAAAAAATGACATGGTAGTATCATTAGAAGAAGCATTATCTTGTGAATGTAAAAACACTTTTCAGACCCCACTCAAGCAATGAGTTTTCTAGTGCCTTAGCAATAAACTCACCCCTATGTGAAGAAACAGGCACAAATGCAAGTATTTTCTTATGGAGCTTCCACTCATTGTCTATAAAATGTGCAGTTATGCACATATAATTGATTCTTTGGATAGAAGTCTAAGAATATGTGGTTAGACACACTTTTTGACAGTTTGATTTGAAAAAGTTTTTCAAATTCAGTCTCTCTTCAACATAGATGTTGAATATATTCCTATTAACTGTCCACCTAGATGGAATTTTGAAACAAGGGCATGCAACACTCATCAAGTTTCTAAATCCATCTCCTTCCACAAATCTCACAGGCAACTTATTTGAGGCTATCATTTTGGCTAAAGCAGTCCTAATCAAGTCCTGATCGAATTTCCAGGTTCCCATAACCTCCAAGTTAGGAGCACCATCAGAAGTAGAAACATTTAATGCAGGTTGAAAGGTTAAAAGTTGTTGTCTAGTTGTCTTATCATGTGGTTTTTGTGTGCAAGTGATAACATGGTTCCTAAGGGATGAAGTCCAATGTATTTTTGAATCAGCACCAAATTTGGCAGCACAATAAATGCATTTAACTTTAACAACCCTCTCACCTTCCTTTATAGGTTCAAAATGCTCCCAAACTGCAGATCTGCTTTCTTTTTTTTAGCAGCTTGTTGTTTAGTAGCAGTGGAACTGCCACTGGCATCACCTAGAGTTTCTATCTACAACATCACAAAGAAGAGCAACATAAAATGAAACACAATAAACCAACTATTGCTATAAAATAATCAACACAATTAACATTAACAAAATAATCAACATAATCAACACAATCAACATTAACAAGATATTCAACACAATTAACCAACTGTTGCTATAAAACTTTCCCAAATTAACATTAACAATGTTATTAAACTCAATCAACCAACTGTTGCTATAAAATGATCACAAGTCACAACTAAAGATAAAACAAAATAATAAACAACATCAACCAACCTTTGCTCTATAATTAACACAAATAAACGTTAACCAAAAAGCACCATTAAACTCATCTGTTTTTAAAAATTTAAAAATTATATAATTATATAATATTTATTTTTATTATATTTAGATTAAAAAAATATAGAAATAATAATTAATATTTCTAAAATATAAATAAATTATGAATATTAGAACATTTTAATTAAAGTAAATTAATTTACTAAATATTAATAACATTAATAAGTAGCAAAATATTAATTTCAAAAATTAATTTAAAATATTATAAAATTATAATATTA